>CM077220.1:46259435-46371935 GCA_039654775.1 Spinibarbus caldwelli
AATAATAATAATAATAATAATTTATTGTTTAATACTGGTTATGATATGTAGCTTATTATTATCATCATTATTTAATAATCACATTAAATAATGTATTATTTAATAATACTAATACTAGTAATAATAATAATAATAATGTATTGTTTACTACTAATAGTGATTCATTACTATTACTATTATTATTATTATTATTATTATTATTATTATTATTATTATTATTTAATAACATTGTATAAATGTATTTATATAATAATAATAATAATAATAATAATAATAATAATAATAATTTATTGCTTAATACTGGTTATGATGATATGTAGCTTATTATTATTATCATCATTATTTAATAATCACATTAAATAATGTATTATTTAATAATACTAATACTAGTAATAATAATAATAATAATGTATTGTTTACTACTAATAGTGATTCATTACTATTATTATTATTATTATTATTATTATTATTTAATAACATTGTATAAAATGTATTATTTATATAATAATAATAATAATAATAATAATAATAATAATAATGGTGATGATTTTTGAGCTGTTTTTAATAATAATATTTGCATTTAATAATATTGCGTTTTATTAATAATAATATTGCGTTTGGTCTCGTACTGTATCGCGTACCTTGTCAGTGTCTGTGCTTGCTTGGCCATTTATTGTGATTTAACAGGAAAATGAGTTCAAGAGCCAGCAGAAGACAGTGTAAGAAATACTCTTTAAGAGAAGCAGTCCATCAGCGGAAGTTAAAAGCAGTGTATTTACTTGTTTCATTAGTGTTTAGCGCAGTTGCCGTTGCTAGGAAACGCTTGTTTTGTTTACTGTGTAGAAACGTGCTGAAATCGCGTTTGGTCTCGTACTGTATCACGTACCTTGTCAGTGTCTGTGCTTGCTTGGCCATTTATTGTGATTTAACAGGAAAGTGTGTCCAGCCGAATTCAGTTGGTGATTTGTTAGACGGGTATATATTAGCTTAGTTTACCGCGGCAGCCCTCGTGTGAAGCCCTCGTCGTGTGAAGACCGAAGAGTGTAAAGACCATCGACTCTACCGTGTGACTCCACCGGGCAGGGACACCGGCAAGGGATATAAGTATCAATTTTTATTTATCCTCTTTCCTATTACTTGTTTCACTTCTGTTTTATAACTAATTACTATTTTATAACTAATTACTATATATTTTCAGATCACTAATATCACTACCACTCGCAAACCTCGCATCACACACTGTAGGCAGCGCAATCCTAACAACCTGCACACTTTGCCTATGTCTGCTAATACACTACTTTCTTTTTCTGTTGGTCTCTGGAATTGTCAGTCTGCTGTCAACAAAGCTGATTTCAGTACTTCCATTACTAGTCATTCAAGGCTAAACCTCATGGCCCTGACAGAGACTTGGATCAAACCAGAGGACAATGCTACACCTGCAGCACTCTCCAATAATTTCTCCTTTTCCCACACCCCCCGTTTAACTGGAAGAGGTGGAGGTACTGGTCTGCTCATTTCTAATAATTGGAAATTTACTCCTTTACCATCTCTGTGTATCAACAGCTCCTTTGAATCACATTAAGTTACTATTACCTGCCCTCTTAAAATCCATTTTGTAGTTGTTTTTCGACCTCCAGGATCACTAGGTAACTTCGTGGAAGAATTAGATGTGTTGCTCTCAACCTTTCCTGAGGATGGTACTCCCTTAGTTATACTTGGAGACTTCAACATCCACCTCGATAAACCTCAAGCTGCAGACTTCCACACTCTGCTTGCCTCTTTTGATCTCAAGAGAGTGTTAACTACGGCTACTCACAAATCAGGCAACCAACTGGACCTTATTTACACACGACACTGCTCCACTGATCATGTGCTGGTTGCTCCACTGCACACCTCGGATCACTTCCTCCTCACTTTTAACCTTGACATGATTCCTGACACAACACATACCCCTCCACATGTCACTTTTCGACGTAACTTACGTTCACTCTCACCCTCCCGGTTATCTGCTATGGTTTCATCTTCGCTTCCTCCCTCTATACAGTTATCATCTCTTGGTGCTAACAGTGCTACTGATACTTTCTGTTCCACTCTGATATCTTGTTTAGATACTTTCTGCCCTTTATCTTCCAGGCCAGCCTGTACCACCCGTTCTGCCCCTTGACTATCTGACGTTCTCCACAAACATCGTTCTAAGCTCAGGGCTGCAGAGAGGATATGGTGCAAATCACAAAATCCTACTGATCTTAAATTATATCGATCACTCCTCTCTGACTTTTCTGCTAATGTCTCTACTGCTAAAAGAACATACTATCACGACACAATTAACAATTCGCCTAGCTCTCGCATGCTCTTTAAAACATTCTCCTCCCTCCTTTGTCCTCCTCCTCCCCCTCCTTCATAAACTCTAACAGCTGACGACTTTGCCACATTCTTCATTAATAAAATTACTAACCTCACTGCACAATTCTCCACACCACAAACTGTCAAACACATCTTACCATCAAACATACACTCGTTCACATCCTTCTCTCCACTCTCTGAGGCAGAAGTCTCTAAACTCATCCTTTCCAGTCATCCTACTACTTGTCCGCTTGATCCTATTCCATCCCACCTGCACTCACTCACATCGTTAACACATCCCTTCACACTGGAGTTTTTCCCTCAGCATTTAAACAGGCTCGTATAACCCCACTTCTTAAGAAACCCACTCTTAACCCAACTCTTTTAGGGAACTATAGACCGGTTTCCCTTCTACCTTTCATTGCAAAAACACTTGAACGAGTTGTGTTCAACCAAGTCTCTGCCTTTCTCACACAGAACAACCTACAGGACAGTAACCAATCTGGCTTCAGAAGTGGACATTCGACCGAAACCTCCTTGTTCTCAGTTGTTGAAGCCCTAAGACTTGCAAGAGCGGCTTCCAAGTCTTCATTACTTATCTTGCTGGATCTGTCCACTTTTGATACAGTTAATCACCAAATCCTCCTGTCAACTCTATTGAGAAAGGGCATCTCAGGAACCGCTCTCCAGTGGTTTGAGTCTTACCTCTCAGATAGATCCTTCAAGGTATCTTGGAGAGGTGAAGTATCCATGTCGCAACATCTAGCTACTGGGGTGCCTCAGGGCTCAGTCCTTGGACCACTTCTCTTCTCTATCTACATGGCATCATTAGGTTCTGTCATTCAGAAACATGGCTTTTCATATCACTGCTATGCTGATGACACTCAACTCTCATTCCATCCTGATGATCCGATGATAACTGCTTGCATCTCAGCATGTATAACAGACATTTCTTGCTGGATGAAGGACCATCACCTTCAACTCAACCTAGCTAAGACAGAACTGCTTGTAGTTTCAGCAAACCCATCACTTCATCACAATTTCACCTTCCAGTTAGACTCGTCAACCATAACTCCTTCAAAAACAGCCAGAAACCTTGGAGTTGTGATTGATGATAAACTGAATTTCTCAGACCACATTGCTAAAACTGCCCGGTCCTGCAGATTTGCTTTATATAATATTAGGAAGATCAGGCCCTTTCTTTCGGAATATGCAACGCAATTCCTTGTTCAAGCTCTTGTTCTGTCCAGACTTGACTATTGCAATGCTCTCTTGGCAGGTCTTCCAGCCAATTACATCAAACCTCTACAATTAATCCAAAATGCCGCTGCAAGATTAATCTTTAATGAGCCGAAAAGAACGCACGTCACACTTCTGTTCATCAATTTGCACTGTCTACCAATAGCGGCTCGCATAAAATTCAAGGCATTAATGTTTGCATACAAAACCACCTTTGGCTCTGCACCCCTTTACCTAAATTCAGTACTTCAGACCTATGTGCCCTCTAGAAGCTTGCGTTCTGCAAGTGAACGCTGCATTATTGTGCCTTCCCAAAGAGGCACAAAATCACTTTCTCTGACTTTTTCATTAACTGTTCCCATCTGGTGGAATGACCTGCCCAACTCAATCCGAGCAGCTGAATCCTTAGCCATCTTCAAGAAACGGCTAAAAACCCATCTCTTCCATCTTTATTTGACCCTCTACCTCTAGCATTCTCTTTTCTAATTTTATTTTATCTATCTCCTTTCTTTTTATAAAAAAAAAACAAAACACACACACACACACTTGACCCTCTATCAACTGCATATTTATTCTCTAATTGCTAGCTTTTCTTAAAAAAAACTAAAACACTAGCTTTCTATTCTATATTCTATCTACTTGTTTAAAAAAAAAAAAAAAAAATCTTGCTACGTTTAAAAAAAGGCAAAAAAGGAATTTTTGCCAAGTCTCGGTTAGGCTAACCGAGACTTGTCATATCGCTTGCATATTGTTGCTCTTTTGTTGGTTTTGATTGCTTCTATTGTCCTCATTTGTAAGTCGCTTTGGATAAAAGCGTCTGCTAAATGACTAAATGTAAATGTAAATGTAAATATAATGATAATAATAATAGTAATAATAATAATAATAATAATTTATTATTATTATTATTTAATACGGATTATGATATGTAACTTATTATTATCATTATTTGATAATAACAATAATAAATAATACAAAATGGTAAATTATAAATAATTATTATACTATTAATAATAAAGATAAGTATTTTTGAGCTTTATTATTATTTATAATGTAATAAGTATAATAAATTATTATTTAATAATACTGTTATTTAATTTATTATCATTATGTAATAATAATAAAAAAGTAATTTATAAAAAACTTTTTTATTATTTAATAATAATACATTATTATTATTATTATTAATATTATTATTAAATACAGCTCATAAATTATCATCATCATTATTATTATATAATACATAATAATATTATTATTATTATTATTATTATTATTATTATTATTATTATTATTATTTAATAATAATAAAAATTTACTATTAATTTATTATGCTTCATTCCACCCTTGAATGTCTGGCCTCTATAACCCCTTCTTCTTTGTTCCTGATGGTAAGTCATCTCTCCTCCGTCTATAATGAAGAGGATTATCAAATCAAAAATCACGCAGGGCCGCTGCCTGCCGGGATCCTTCAGCGGAGCCGCCATATGGAGGATTTACCCATAATCCCCGTGATAGAGGACTTCAGAAAGAGATGCAGAGAAAGGCTTGATGCCGTGGCAGTGTTTCAGCTTTTGTGTGTGAAATCATGAAAACACACGCAGGTCATCTCTGACTGACTCTGATCAGATCGAGTGTGCTGCTGAGGGAAACATGACAACAGTTACGTGTGAAACGGTGCATTTACATAGCTGATTTGATAAAGTCACACACTGAGATATGAATGAATGTCCTTTTCAATCATTAAAATTATTATGATTTTATGGCCTAAGGGGCAGTCAGACACACGCACACACACACACTCACTCACTCACATGTATTATAAATTGATCTGCAATCAAGATTTTTGTTGTCTTGTTCACTGGGTTCTTTCAAACATTAAGGCAGATGTTTTTGTAAAGCTACAGTGTTTATTGTGAAAAGTGCTTTACTGTGGAAAATAAAAGGACCTTGTCCTGGTGTTCTTGACGTTCTTGTCATGACAGTCCTGTTGTTACTGATTCAATGCTGCCTTTAAGTGCACCTGGGAAACTCGCAGCTCCACGTTGTGTTATTACATCTCACACATTCGAGTCTGAAACATAACATGAAAGTAACCTAAATAAAAGAAAATATCTGTGATCATACTGTGAACAATGAACACAAATAACAACATCTGAATTCAAAATGATTGAAATACAGTATGCAAAATTAAAATGGCTTGCAAAATTATTCAATATTTCAGCTACCTGCCAAGGCAACATTTCTAATTTTAATGTATTTTAACTTGATGTACTAAAATAATTAAACGTAAAACTGAAAAAATAAATAAATAAATGACAAACAACAAAATAACAAAAAAATGTAACTAAAATTAAAATAAACATGGAAAAATAAAAACTAATTCAAAATAAATATATATAAAAAAACTAAACTATAATAGTACCTCAGTGATACTAAAATAACATTGCTGAAAACTAACAATTCTGTCATTATCTAATAATCCACATATGCTGTTAATAATAGATCAAGAAAAAAAAAATAGAATATATAAAAGAAATAAAAATAATGATGATAATAATAAATATTACATAATACATAAAAGTAATATAAGAAGTCTGTAGTAAATTATTATTTTGCACGTCATTTTAATTTTGCATACTGTATTTCAGTCATTTTAAATTTAAAATATATAAAATTAGTTATATATAACTATAATAACCCTGTTTTCCATCTGCTCTTGTGTGTTTGCTGTCTGACAGAACTCTTCTTCTGCTGAGAATCTAATGCACACTGACCTTTGAAACATGATTGTGTTCAGTAAATCAAAGTGCATCTATCAGTGATTCGGTGCGTTTATCGACAAACGCATCTCGCCGCAGCGCTAAACTATCTAAATTCTCCATCGTTATCCTCAAACTCGTTTAACGCCTGTGTGATTCCTGCGGGGACGGATGTGGTCGTGGTCAGGGTGTTTCTTTAGTTTTCAGTGCATTCTGCACTGCTGTTTTCTGAACTGAGAGGTGAGCTCTAGTAACGAGACAGTACGCGCAGGTCGCAGGTCTCTGAGAACTTAATTTATAGTGCGTTCTGAATGCTTGTTCGGCCCTGAATACGTAATAGAAGAGCACAACCGCAGTGGAATACTGATGCGCACATGCGCACACACACACACACACACACTTGCATTTGTGGTTTATGGGGACTCTCCATAGGCGTAATGGTTTTTATACTGTCCAAACTGTATTTTCTATCGCACTACACCAACCCTACACCTAACCCTACCCCTTACAGGAAACTACTGGCAATTTTTGAATTTCATAAAATACCGTTTTGTATGTTTTTTAAGCCTTTTGTTTTACGGGGACACAGGAAGTGTCCTCATAAACCATGTTTATGTTGTAGTACCCATGTCATTATACACATTTGTGTCCTCATAAACTATATATACCAGTACACACACACACACACACACACACACATATGCACACCGCTCTCATCACAGTAATTGCTGGATTCCTGCTGTAAAGCAATGACTTTAATATTAAAGCATTTCTCTTTCATGCATTGCAAGGTCATGTGACACTGACTTTAATTGAATCACGTGACATAATGAACGTAAAGCTAAATGACGCACTATTATAGGGTGACCATACGTGCCATTTTACCAGGACGCGTCCTGGCCAGGATTTCTATATTGCTTTGATTCAAAGTACCTCGAGAGCATTTCGAAAACATAAGGAACTGATGTCATACACCGATCGGTCTGCACACGCAAACAAAGCCAAAACCTAAATATTATAGGCAATATAGAAATCCTGGCCAGGACGCGTCCTGGTAAAATGGCACATATGGTCACCCTACACTATTATATTTATGTAGCCTATAAAAGTGTTGAAAACAAGCAGGTTTTTGTCTGTAGTTTCACTTTTTGACTGAAAATATGCGTGTCAGCTGCATTTTTGTCCATTTAGAGTGAATACAGCAGCACACTCTGGCCAGTTTTTCTGATATGGTGTAATGTACTCTAGTGCTAAATGATCAACATAATCCATCATATTTCAGCTGTGGAAGCAGTTCATTCAATATATATTGATATTGCCTTCAATTCAGTCTCACAGTTACAGTCAGTAGCACGTCATGCATCAGGCCTTGGGTTTACTGTAGGTGGAAAACAATCCCATTAGACTGAATGCACTTATTTTACTTCTAATAAAATCTGTAAATTGTCTTATTTTCAGTTAACAGCCACATTTTTAAATGCAACAAACCACACAACTTTTAGGCAAGCTTGTATTTCTAAAAATACCAGAAAGCTGAACCACACTCACAAAAAAGATGTGTTGCTGATTGTATATTTTTCAGAGAACATGACTGTTTTAATTTTTTGTTAATTGCAGTATTTTTACAGTCATTAATCTCAGCCCTACATTGCAGACTTGTCAAACTTCTACTATAATAACACATTTGAACAACACTAAAGGTGTGAGGTTACGGCTGTTTCTTCAACAACAGGAACTATTTTGTCATGCAAGTTGGTTTTTATTAACTTCTTATATAAAAGTCACTTTAAAGCTGTCATGTAAATTCCTTTTTTGTTGGTTTTATTGTTTTATTCTGTTCCAAAATGCTTAGTGCTATTTAACATAATACAGATGTTGATGTTGGCCATTTTTAGTAGACAAATTTAACTAGTTAGCAGGGGGAAAAAATGTTTTAAGAAAGTCAACAGAGCCAAAAGTGAGCGTAATTACTCCTAAAATATGAACACCTTTACAATTTGAAGGTTTGGAAATGGCTTTACTTATTAACTTAAAAAGATTTACTTATTTATGTTTTTAAAAATATTTTTGGAAAAAAGGCTGTTCTGCTCACCAAAGCTACATTTATTTAACCAAAAATAATTTATTTC
The DNA here is from genome assembly GCA_039654775.1 of Spinibarbus caldwelli. Classification (NCBI taxonomy): domain Eukaryota; kingdom Metazoa; phylum Chordata; class Actinopteri; order Cypriniformes; family Cyprinidae; genus Spinibarbus; species Spinibarbus caldwelli. The sequence goes on from CM077220.1 coordinate 46,267,909, forward strand.
TGTGATCAAAGCTGAATTTTCAGCATCATTACTCCAGTCTTCAGTGTCACATGATCCTTCAGAAATCATTCTAATATGCTGATTTGCTGCTCAAGAAACATTTCTGATTAATATCAACGTTGAACACAGTTGTGCTGCTTCATATTTTTGAGGAAACCGTGACACCTTTTATTTTTCAGGATTCACAGATGAACAGCATTTATTTGAAATAGAAATCTTTTGTAACATTATAAATATCTGTCACTTCTGATCAATTTAATGTATCCTTGTTGACTAAAATGATGAATTTCTTTAAAAACACAAGCTTTTTTTTAATAGTGTTAATTAGAGATAAAAGGGGATTGCACTGTAAAATGTGGTAACTTGAACTTTTTTCACCTGATTTACCCAATAAGACTGATAATGTTTAGGCCGATTCAGAGTTGTTAAATAATATTTCTGATTTGAATTAAACATTTAATATAGATTTGATCATTTCCCAGTGTGGAACTCTGTGATTTAGGTGGATTTGAAAACACCTGCTGCTACAACAGCCACGTGAGACTGAAAGTGAAGAGCTTTTTAAATGAATGGATCACAATGAACACCTCAGTTTCTTCTTAGACTTGAGTATGGAAAGTGCACAAGGTGTTTGGGGTCATTCGGGTCACTTTTCTTGATAAGAGCGTCCCAGCAGGAAAGAGAAATGGCGTCATCTCCTTGTTGCCATTGAGTCTTTTTAAGATCTCATTAACATTTACTCGTTTTAACAAAGCGTGCTTCTGTAAAGCATCACCTGACTCACGCCCGCTGCTTCTGGAGGGCCCTCGTGTGAGCTGAGCTCCTAATGAAGCCGGGATTTATTCCCGCTCGCTTTTTAATTTGGAGAACGCTCTCCTCCTGCGGTAAAGAGTCGTATCGGTCTCCTCCTCTTTTGTCAGGGGATTTATTCCGCTTGCCTGGCTGCGTTTCTCTCAGGTTCCTCCCCTGCGGGGTTTGTGGCTTTTGGCTCGATTGATTTCCATCCAATCGATAGCTTGAAGCTGGAGTTAAGGACGGAAGCGCGAGTCACGTCCTGCCGATCCGGCCACGGTCTCCGAGGAGGGCTGAGGTATCAGAATAAAACCCCTCGGAGGGGGACGGAGGTGCATTTGAATGTGATCCATCACCGGATTGATGCGGCCAATGATCTCCGCAACGCCGGCCAATAATCTCCCGCGCAAAATCCCTCCTGTCCAATAACACTTGCCGTTTGATCCCGCTTCCGTCATCTGGCCAATGAGGCGAAGATTGATGCGCGGCCCAGCGGAGCAGAGCGCTTTAAACGATGACACACGTCTCTCTCTCACCTTGAACCTAATTGACTGTCTCAAAGCCCGAGTCGGGAAATGCTGACGGGGAGGATCGCGCCTGTCAGCGAGCAGAGGGCTGATGTTGTTAGTGACTCTCTGCCGATGAAGAGAGACGTCGTTTCCAGCTGAGGTCACGCAGACGCAGGACACAAGGACAGACCAGGGCTGCATTTCCCAAAAGCATCGTGAGCTTAAGTTGATCGTAGCTCCATTGGTTTCAATGGGTCTACGATGTACTTAAGCTTACGATGCTTTTGGAAAACGCAGCCCAGGCTGGGTTGAGTTAAACCACGGCCTTATTTTAGGATCACTTTATTCATATTTTGAGTTATTTATTTTTATATTTTCTGTTCATTTTAAAGTTTTGGATGGTTATTTATTTATTTATTTATTTAAATATGCATATGCTGAGCCTTTCTGTAGCTCAACTAGTGGAGCATCAACATTAGTAACGGCAAGGCTGTAGGTTCGATTCCCAGTGAATGTATTACTTGGAAAAAAAAAAAAAGATAGATAGATAGATAGATAGATAGATAGATAGGGTAACACTTTAGTTTAGGGACCAATTCTCACTGTTAACTAGTTGCTTATTAGCATGAATATTATTAACATATTGGCTGTTTATTAGTACTTATAAAGCACATATTCTGCATGACCATATTCTACACCCCTAATCCTGCCCAATACCTAAACTTATCAACTACCTTACTAACTATTAATTAGCAGCAAATTAGGAGTTTATTGAGGCAAAAGTCATAGTTAAAATTGTTTGTTAATAGCGAGAACTGGACCTTAAAATAAAGTGACCTAGAATTTTTTTACTATACAAAGTTTTTATTAATTTTTATTTTTATTTCAGTTATAATTGTAGTTATTTTAGTACATCAAGTTAAACTAATTAAAAATGAAATGAATAGAAATGTGGAAATAAATATAAGAAAAGCTAGAATATACATACATACATTACATGCATATAATATGTGTATATATAATCTGTTTTGAGATTCTTGTGATAGGTAATGTAATTATGGTAGGTAATATAATTAATTTATAACCTAACAAATTTATAAATGAAATTATTATTTCTGGAAGTGGGAATGGAATTGAATTATAATTAGAATTATAAATTGAATTATAATTAATTTCTAAATTAATTTCTGACTCTGATAAATAAATAAATAAATAAACACACACACACACACACACACACACACACACATACATACATACATACATACATACATGCATAATTAAATAAATAAATATATTATTACAGCTCGATGCCAGGGCTACATTTGTCATATATATATGTATACACACACACACACACACACACACACACACTCAAAATTAGTTAACTAAAACAAGTAGCCTAAAAAAAAGAAAAGAAAAACGGAAATTTTCATTACTTAAAAGAAACTTTAACTGAACTTAAATAAGTTTAAGGTTATAAAGTTTCTTTTTTAACTAAAAAAACATTGTCTTTATGGTTTTAGTTTTAGTTAAGTCTACTATCCCTGGCCTGGACGTCCCGTTCCTCGTCGCGTAACAGTCGGCTGAACTCTGAGAACAGGTCCTTCTGTCCAGAGCTCCATTTGTCTTCGGGAGTTTAGTTGTCAAATATTTAATGCTCGTAAATTCCCCGCGTTCCCCCACGTGTTAGATGAGAGACACGAAATAAAGTCATCACTCACCGTGGCCGAGCGAAATCACACAGGAGCGAAGCTGTCATAGCAGTCCTGAGAACATCACTCGAGCTGTCAGGCCACCGTTGTGATGCCGGCTGCGGTATGTCGCGGTACCGTGGCGGCGGGGTCAGAGCGCTCTCCGGCGAGCTGCTGCCCTCACGGGAGCCTGCGGTAAGAGAGAGCAATCAGTCATGATGTCAGTGCCGAGCCCCCGACTCAGTCAGGCTAATAATGAGCAGGCAGATCTATGATCAGCCCCGCCAAATAAAGGAGCACTGTGGGCAGCTCTGCCAAGCGTGGCCCGTTTACCGACAGAGAGCTAAATATTGAGACGCCGCTGCTGCAAGAGCTGCATTTCCACTGTTTGAGGACAAAGAAAGGGCTTTACTTGAGAAGGGTCTTGCTGCAGACTTGCACTTGCACTCTCAGACTTGCACTCTCGGACACCTACACTTCACTTGCAGTCTTTCTTATTTTTTATTTTATTGTATTTATTAATTATTTTTTAAATTGAATCTCTCAACATTTTACACAAGTAGCCAGGTGGTGAAGACAAGAAAAAAGAAACTAAATTACAATGTCACTTGCAATCGATGCTTGCACTTTTTGCTACCTGTGACGTCACTTGCAATCCACACAAACTGTGCATGTTACCAATGGAGATAAGACGCTGTGGTGGTGAAGTCATCTGTAAGATAAAAAGACAAGACCGCGGCCACAGAACAGCAGAATATGAACGCAGTGCTCTCATTAAGCGCTTTTAAACCTCCCATAGAAAAACATAAACACTTAAAATGGCTTAATGTGTTAAGACTGCTATTAAAAGATCAAATTCAATATACAGTTTAATAATGTAATGTATATGTATATAGTGTTTTCCTCCCATACCGCAAAACGTGGCATAATGTGGCATAACGCAAGATTATAAAGACCAAACTCAATATACTCCTCTTCATTATTAAAACATAATTAATATGTACAGATAAGCAGTTGAGCCTAGAATAAACGCAAAACACAAAGTTTCGCGTTTTCCCATTTAGAATAAAATGTCTACAGCCGTTTTGTATCATTGTCTTTGTCCATTAAGCTACATTACGTGTATTATTTATAATGATTTTCTACGGGAGGAAAACGTTTAATGTGCAACTTAACGCATTGTGTTCTGGGCTCGTCTGCTTGCCTGCACGGTGTTGGTCCTTTAATATCATTTAATGCATTTCTTAATGCGTGTTCATATGGTCTGTATAGTTTGCATCAACAATAAGAAATAGCCTACTGAATTTGGTCTTTATCATCTTAGTCAGTTATTATGCCACATTAAGCATTTTGCTGTATGGGAGGAAAAGGGAAAGATTGCTCGTTGTGTTCATGGACATATGCTTGCCTTGTAGTACATTAAATTAATAAACTATATATTGAATTTGATCTTTTAATATCAGCGATTTTAAGTGTTTATGGTTTTCTACTGGAAGTTTAAAAGCGCTTAACGAGAGACTTTGCACATTGCGTTCATATTCTGCTGTTCTGTGGCCGCGGATTTGTGGGTTTTGTCTTTTTCTCTTACAGATGACTTGCAGGACCCTGTATGTTATGATATTAAATGAGTTTTAATCGTTTAACCACCACAGCATCTCGTCTCCATTGGCAACACACTCGGTTTGTGTGGACTGCAAGTGACGTCACAGGTAGCAAAATGTGCAAGCGACGATTGCAAGTGACATTGTAATTTAGTTTCTTTTTTCTTGTCTTCACCACCTGGCTACTTGTGTAAAATGTTGAGAGATTCAATTTAAAAAAATAATTAATAAATACAATAAAAGTAAAAAAAAAATAAAAAAGACTGCAAGTGACGTCACTTGCGGTAGTGCAGGTGTCCGAGAGTGCAAATCTGAGAGTGCAAGTCTGAAAATGCAAGTGCAAGTCTGCAGCCAGACCCTATTGCTTTTCTTGCTTCATTTCTTGGCAATCAGATGCTGGTATTGATATGGACAAAAAGGGATGTGAAATTCTGATTGCAATGTAAATCAGTGAGATCTTAATAACAGCATAGCAGCTACTTACATAAATGATGGAAATATCTCCAATAATATGTCTTACTAAGATGAGATTTTAATGCTTAATTTGATGATCAAAATATATAATGCAGAGGTAATACAATGATGATTGATAGATGAACACATAAACATTCCTCAAAAGCTTGATGATCATATTTGAGACTTTTCTAAAAAAAGTTTGTATATAATCAAGTAAAGCCAAGCAGTTTCAGTCCGGTAAGTGTTCATCTTGGAATCTCACTAATAATACTGAAGTTCTTCTTAAGTTTACTTTATAAAATCAGTAAAGATTATACAGCAAAAAGACACATGAAGCACCAGCTGAAGGTTGACGTTTGTACAATTATACTAAAAGTCCTTTTACTTGGTATAAAACTCTAAACTATCGAACAGATGACAGGCGACATTGGAGTAGATTGTGTGTGACAGGTTTACCAGCAAAAATTTGATAATGTTGATCATTTTAGAGGCCTTTGAGTACCACATATGATACAGTTGTACCTGTCACTTTGACTTAATGGATTGTAAATTTTCTGTCATGCTCCATTTATTTCTGTCAGTAAACTATTGTAATACTTAAGATTTTTAACATGACATAGATTTCACAACAATGTGCGTGTCAAAACTCTTTTAACTCAGCAGAGGAAGACAACAGATACAATCTTGCAATCTGTTCACCCCATTTAATTAACAATACCTCATGAATTATTCCTCCGAATTGCTGGTTTATCTCCCCAAATCCTCTCTTGTCTTTTTCTCTAAAACTTGTTTTCCTTTAAAGCCTTTGCTCCACTTTTCTCCACTTTTAATTGCTATTAGCATCATGAGAAAGTCTCTGAAGGGAAACCTAATTTCTTTTTGATGGAAACCAGTTGAATTATCAATTGACGTTTTTAAAATTTGCTAAACGACAAGATTTTTGTGTAACGCAACCTCTGATGCAATATGTACTGTCATGCTTGAAAGTTTTTGTGCACTCTTAAGATATTTCTATATTTCTGCATTAATTTGAACTACACTGAGATCATATAGTAAGAATGTGAACCCTTGCCTTCAGTATCTGGCGTGACCCTCGGGCAGCAGTAACTACAACCAAATGTGGATTAGTCCTGCTCATCGGCTCGGAGGAATTTTGACCCATTCCTCATTACATCACTCTTCAACTTTGTGATTTTGGTGGGCTTCCTTGCATGAACTTCTGTCTTCAGTGTTGCTCTCTTACTATATACTCTTAAAAATAATGGTTTCATAGCGATGCAATAGAATAACCATTTTGGGTTTCCCAAAGAACATTTGTCAACAGTTCTTAAAAGTACCATTTTTCTTCATATTATGAAGAACATTTTAACAATCTAAAGAATCTTTTTCCACTATAAAGAATCTTTTGTCCAATGGAAAGCTTTCATGGATGTTAAAGATTCTTCATGGAACCATCATGGATGCAAATAAGTAACAGTGTAGAACCCACTTTCTGAGAGTTTGAGTTCTTTTAGGATCAGTAGTGGCTTTCTCTTTGTTATCCTACCATGCATTCCATTCTTGTTCAGTGTTTGCATGATAATGGACTCATGACCAGTATTAGTCAATGCAAACGAGATGTATAGATCCTTAAATATTTTGCTGGGGATCTTTGTAGGGGTGGACGATGAACCTATTGAAATTTTGGATTTTCGTCTCTGTCACAGTTATGCTCATGACAACTGCAATGTTGCGTCGTTACTTAAGTTTACCATTTGCATGCAGTTTTAAGCCTCGCCAATTTAAACATTTAAGCATTTTAAATCGTTCAAGTGCAATAAGACGAGAAATACAGCTCATTTTGGTATTCACAATGCTGTGTATTGGATCCGTGTGTTAGGTCTTAAAGTGACAGTAGCCTAATAAGCCTACTACTATCACCTACTATCAAACTACTAAAAAATCACTCAATCACTCATTGCTCTTGACTGAATGACTTTGACACTATAGTTTTAATATGAATCATTGCGTGTTTAATTTATACAGTGAAGATATGCAGTGTTCCCTTTCGATACTTTACTTGTACTGCGTCTTACCAGACGCATATGGGGAAAACTCCTTTTTCTCCGAAAACTGAAGCCTTTTTTAATAACGCAGTGTTACTGTATGGCCATTGGTTCGTGCAGTGCTTTAAAGACGAACCAATGGCTCGGCAGCAGTGCTGCACGAGCCTATGGCGGCAATGCCCGCCAGAACGGGCGGGACATCTGGCTATATAAGCAGCCGCATCGCCATAGGATCCTCAGATTTCTTCTCCTTCAGTGACGACATCTCTTCGCTGATCTACGAGACTTGAAGCCCTTCTCGCCGTTGACCAGCCTCTGCGGATGAAGACCCTCTGGCTCGGCTGATCTCCCCTCTGACTCGCCTCTCTCTAGCCGCTTCAGTGCCCATAGCAGCCGCGGTCTCACGGTACCCTGCCGCCATGCTGCGAACGCTCGAAAGAGCAAATTTCAAAGAGCAAATTTCTCGGCGTTGTTGCAAATGTCGCGCCGTTTCTGTCGCTCGTGCAGGGCTCCCCTGCACGCCGCTGACGGTCATGGCGAGTGTGTTTCATGCTTGGGCGCCGCCCACGCTGAAACTGCACTCACTGAGACGGAATGTCCTCATTGCGAGGATATGAATCTAGCCTCTCTGCGCTCGCGGATAGCTTTCTTTTCAGAGAGCGACTCCGCCCCTTGCGCCCTCCCACGTCCTTCCACCCAGAAACCTGTGAGGAAAAAGCAGCGGGGCAGAGGATGCAAGCGCGCCAAGATGAGTGAGCTTACGCCGGCTCAGACCCCGTGTACTTCACTCTCTCCCACAAGAGAGGTTCTGCCCGTCTTTTTCTCCCATCCAGACCAGCGTCCCTCTGCGGCTGCGAGCGACCTGGTCTCGTTCGGGGGAAGTGAAGATGAGATCCTGGATGACAGCGTGTCACTGGCTGTATCAGACGCTGAGGAGCTGTCGGGCTCGGTTAGTGACCCCACTCTCCTTAAGTCTGTGGAGCCCAGCGAGCCCAAGCCGAGCACGGACGCCAAACTGCTCCGCGTCCTGTCTAAGGCTGTGGATGAGCTGGGTTTGGAGTGGTCTCCACCGGAGGAGCCCACTCGCAGCCGCCTGGATGAGTGGTTCCTGCCGTGGCGCCATCAGGCCCCTCGTCAGCGAGCCTCGCCGTTCTCGCCGTTCGCGCCACAACCTGGTCAGTCCACGAAGAACTGACCAGGTTGTGGCGCGCCCCCTACTCGGCCCGCCTGCGTGCTTCTTCTTCATCCGCCCTCACCTCCGTTGACGGCGCTGAAGAAAAAGTGTACGAGAGGATGCCTCCTCTCGATGAGTCAGTGGCCGCGCATCTTTGCCCGCCCACGGCCATCGGTTGGACGGCAAAGGCTGCCCACCCGTCCAAGCCCTGTAAGACGACTTCAGCGCTCACTGGACGCGCTTACTCATTGGCTGGACAGGCGGCCTCGGCGCTTCATTCCATTGCAGTCCTCCAGGTGTTTCAGACCAAACTCCTCCACTGCATGGACGAGACTGGCCCAGACCCTGCAGCATTCAGGGAGCTGCGCAGTATGACCGACCTGGCTTTACGCGCCACCGAAACCACGGCCCAGGCGATAGGCAGGTCCATGGCCAGCTTAGTGGTGCTCGAGCGCCACCTGTGGTTGACGCTGACAGAGATAAAGGATGAGTCCTTCCTGGACTCACCAGTCTCCCCCACTGGCCTGTTTGGACCTGCTGTGGAAGGGTTCGCAGAGCGCTTCACAGCGGCACAGAAGTCGTCTCAGGCAATGCAACACTTCCTGCCAAAGCGCTCCAGCTCTGCAGCTGACAGGAGTCGCCCCAGTTCTGCGCCGATTCCCCAGCTCGCAAAGACTGCGCCACCGGCTCCCCAGCCGGAGCCCAAGCCTGCGCCCTGAGATCGTTCTCGTTCGGCTAGACGCCGCCCGCCTCCTAAGCGCCAGGGACCCCGGCCCAAGATTGTGCTGGACTAGGCACCCAAGGCATCATCCTGATCTGTGGGACAGGAAGAGGAGGGGGCTGAGTCCCGCGGTTGCCGGACCTCCCCCCAAGTTGCTTCGGTTGAACCTCCAAGCACCCCGTCCTGTTCCGGGTGCCGAGGGAGATGTGTTTTTTGCAGTCGCTGGGCCCGTTCAAGCGCCCAAACCACCTACCGCTGTGATAACGGAACAAATAAAACACAGACATTCTCATAAAGAGAGCAAATTTCCTCTTCCACACAATACGAGTGGCACATCCCCGCACGGCGACAAACCACTCAAGTCAATCCAACCCCTTGTCACGCGGCCCGAGGCCTGGCAGGCCATCCCCGGAGTGTCAGATTGGGTGATGGGGATAATAAAACGAGGTTACTCACTGCAATTAGTTCAAAGACCCCCGCGCTTCAGCGGTGTGGTTCCCACCTCTGTTCAGAGCAAAGACGCACACGTCCTGCACTCCGAGGTGATGACTTTGCTGGCAAAGGGCGCCGTAGAAACGGTCCCCCCAGCCCAGAGTGAGTCTGGCTTCTACAGCTGTTACTTCCTCGTCCCCAAAAAGGATGGTGGCCTGCAGCCCATCCTCGATCTCAGGCTCCTGAACCATGCCCTCATGAGATGGCCGTTCAGGATGATTACATTGAAACAGATCCTCTCGCAAATACACCCAGAGGACTGGTTCTTTTCTCTGGACCTGAAAGACGCTTACTTTCACATCCAGATAGCCCCCCATCACAGCACGCTCTGGCCATACAGCGTCTCGTGGCCTCCTTTGCGACAGGATCCTCTCGCCCCCTCAAAGTGTTTCAGAAGATGCTCGGCCTCATGGCCTCTGCGTCTCCAGTACTACAGCTGGGCCTTCTTCGTATGCAGCCCCTTCAGCGCTGGCTGAAACCGAGGGTTCCATCCAACGGCTGGCGTCATGGACACCTGCGAATCAAGGTAAACCGGGCCTGCATGGCCCTTTGAAGTGTCATCAGTGGACGGAACAGGGTGTGCCCTTGGAAATGGTCTGCAGGAGAAAGGTGGTCTCGACAGATGCGACCAACACGGGTTGGGGAGCTCTGTGCGAGGGCCGACCGGCCTTCGGCCTGTGGTCGGTGGAGGAAGGAAGTCTCCACATCAACTGCCTGGAAATACTGGCAGTGTGTCGAGCCCTTCATACCTTCTTACCAGACCTAAAGGGGCACCACGTTCTGGTCCGTTCGGACAGCATGACCATGGTAGCTTACATAAATCACCAAGGGGGGCTCTCCGCGAGGTGCCTCCTCCTTCTAGTAGAGCGCCTCTTGGTATGGTCTCAGCGGCCTACTCTTCCTTTGGCCTGCATTGCCCCATTGGAGTACGAGCACACTCCACAAGAGGCGTTGCCTCATTGTGGGCGTGGTCTAGCGGAGTGTCCATCGCAGAAATATGTGCGGCGGCTGGCTGGGCCTCGCCGTCCACATTTGCTAGGTTTTATAACCTGGAAGTCCCTGCCTTACAGGCATGGGTCCTTTCTGCTTGAATGGACATGAACCTTAACAGGTGGGACCAGCTTTGTGCAGAGCTCAACCGTAGCATGCCCGACTCGACAGTATTGCTTACTTGTGTGCTCTCGGCCCCCAGGGTGCCGAGGCTGTATAGGTCCCCCTTGGGACGATTACCCAGGCCAGGCGCGACCTCAATGAGCTCGACCTGCTGCTTTGAGGGCTTCTACTACTTGTCACCTGGGCCCTTCGGTGCCCATGGCAAGTTAGTTATCCAGTTGTTCCCCTACCATAGCACGGCGTGGTTGTACTGGTTCGCCAGATGTGTCTAGTAAGACGCAGTACGAGTAAAGTATCGAAAGGGAACGCATTCGGTTACTATCGTAACCTCGGTTCCCTGAGATACGGGAATGAGTACTGAGTTCCTTGCCGTGCTATGGTGCTGTACGACTCAGTCGTCGCTTGAGTCGGTGTAAACCTGAGGATCCTATGGCGATGCGACTGCTTATATAGCAGATGCCCTGCCCATTCTGGCGGGCTTGGCGGGCATCACCACCATAGGCTTGTGCAGCACTGCTGCCAAGCCATTGGTTCGTCTTTAAAGCACTGCACGAACCAGTGGCCACGCAGTAACACTGCGTTATTAAAAAAGGCTTCAGTTATCGGAGAAAAAGGAGTTTTCCCCATATGCGTCTAGTAAGACGCAGTACTCGTTCCCGTATCTCAGGGAACCAAGGTTACGATAGTAACCGAGTACGTTTTATTTTTACATTTGATATACAATTTTTTTGTAGTAGGCTTCTTCTGTTAGACCCATAAATCTGATTTTTGTGAAAATCCCATAATATTTAGCAAGAGTGAATGACAAAAAAAATGACATGAATTCCGATTTTTAATCAATATTCAAATTGCATTTCTTGAAATCCGTTTCAGTCTGACACGCAGGTCGAATTTTGCACAGATTTTTTTTGCCTGTCACTTTCTCATGTCTCGTAAAATGTAAACACATCAGACTTTGTTTGTAGAAAACATGCTGAATGTCTTTGCAGAAACAAGGTTGTGTTGTTGTGAAGTGCAAGTCAAGCAGAAAATGGTGATATACTGCTGGTCTACGCATCTCTTTGAGTTTTGAGATGACGGAATAAATTTGCGCGTTCCAGCTTTCTATGTTTCTGCCGATGCCTCATCAGACGCAGTATAATCCAGCATGATGGCAACATGTCGTCGTGTTATAAGAACATCTGTATTGCTAACTGTATTGCTGTTATTGTTGTTTTTAGCGTAGGCATAACAACACAACGCCTTTGCCATACAAACCAATGCAGAGTCACTAATATGAAAGAGCACCATGGGATGCATAAATAAGATCTGAACAGTTGCAGTGCACAGTATGGACAATCAATCATTTGGATCGGATTCCAATTGGATATGCACAAAAATCGGTTTTGGACTGACAGTCTGAACAAAGCTTTAGTTGGACGATGACTACAAGTTAGAGTAACAGTGGTATTGAATTGAATTTCAGTTATTTGTTTACCATCTGCTTCCTAGTACATTGCTGAGCCGAAACCTTTTCCAGGCCACTGAGCATCAAAATTTTTCAGTAGGACCTCAGAAATGTCTTTTGACTGAAGGACGGCAAACGTCCAGAAACCTACACTGTCAAAATTATTATTATTTTTTTATATATATTTTTTTTTTGTTGTTGTTGTTGTCTTCGAAATTGAACATTCAGTTCAATGTTACTTATCATTTCTTTGTAATCATTTGTGAAATTTACTAGCAATTTCTGAGTGAAAATTGTTTCTACACCATTTTTTTCCAATATGTGTGTTGAGGACTGGACTTTGATAGAGGTAATCTAGGTTTATATTCCTCCAGTAGGGCAGTTCTGCTAAACTCACAAGTTTTATCTCATTAACTGACTTCAATTGCCTCTTTAAATGAACTGATCCTCTGAAGATATTTATCATCTTGGTATTTAGATGGTTCTAATGAGCCATTCTGCCAGCTTGGAGTGTGATATCTTTATGGTAACCTTTTATAAAAACTCTCTCTCGACCCATTCCTTCATAGCAGCATATTGCAACACAAGGGCTGCCATCTAGACATTACCCTCTAAGCCGGCAGAGCGGCTTGCTTGGGTTGCTAGTATCATATTACCAACATTTATCATGTTGCAGACACAGAAACAGGTGGGCCGAGACTCAAGCTGTGGTCACACGTTGGTGTGGGAGTCTGTTCTCCTCCGCTGTGTTTTCAGATGCTGCCCTCACCTTCAGTCACTCACTAATCGCCAACACGTCTCCATCTGCATCTCTGTGGAGTTCAGCTCAAGTCAGTGTAAACACCCACATATGTTATCTTCACACATGGCTTAATTGCCGCCCCTGTGCTGTGACACGGTCCTGTTTGCTGAAATACACGGCTGTCTTTGAGAATATTTGAGTTGAAGAAGTTTCTGGAGTCTGCATGAATCAATCAGCTCTAGCAACGTGCCAATTATAGATGTGGTTTACTGTAAGGACAATGCGGGGCAAACTAATGCTTTTTCTGTTGATAGTCACTGATTTAAAGCTGGAATTATGATATTAAAATGTATTGTACAATATTTATTCGTGACATGTATTGCAATCAATATGACATGATAATCAGGCCAATAATATGACACTGAAAAATGACATTCAATTCATACATACAATGACTTGAATACACCTCTTTTATGATATGTTTTTCTTTTCTTACTGTACATTTTTTTTCTGTTTTTTTTGGGGGGGGTATAAAGATATGGTAATTGGTAAGTCAATATAATATATGGTAAGTTAAAAAGCAAAACAAAAACAAAAAAAAAACAAGAATTTAAAATAAAACCTTATGAAGTAATTTGGAATGTTCTTTTATTATTGTTTCTTAGATAACAACACATTATTTTTATTAATATTTTATGCAATTATTAATATGAGTCGTGTGGTGCAAATAAAAAAAAGCTGTTTCGGTTTTTCTACTTAAACATTTCATGTTTAATTCAACGCATTACCATTTGTTTGTAATTGTTTGTGAAATTTACTTGCAATTTCTGAGTGAAAATGGTTTTTACACCATTTTTTCAGTGTGCAGTAATTTCTGTGTGACTAACATTACTAAATGGAATTACAAGCTTTCCAAACACTCCCTCAGCATTTCATTGGTCAGACAAACTTATAGACACGCCTCCAAACTAACCCCGTTGGTTGAGCCAGCGTTGCTGTTTCGGCTGGTTGGAATGATTATATAAAAACTGTTTTGATGAGCCACACTGTGTTTTCAGGGGAATCGAACCTACAAATGCCATGCATAAAGCCGTCTCTGCATATTAAGATGGTATAACTTTAAGAAAGCACACACTTCAGCTTTAAACACTCCAGTCTGTCTGAATGGTGAGTGTGTGATGGAGACATGTAAAGAGCAGCTTGTGTGAATGATAGTGGGAACTGTAGGAGTAAGTCGAGAGGCAGATTAGAAATGTCGCAGGTTGATCTGGCACCAGACAGATGCAGCGCAGTAGGACACAAGTCATATCGCTGCCTCCTCTTGACTGAATGTCATACACTTCTCTGCCCATCTCTAAACCATTCTCACCTTCCCATCATACGCCGCTCCTCTGTCGCCACACCCTCGGGAACTGCGCTTTTATTTGCTCACCTGAAGAAGAAAGTGTAAAAATGTAAGATGGAAGTTTCATGTCGTGTTAGCCCTGCTGCGAGATGCCATACTCTCACCATCTGCTTTCTTCAGCTTTTTCAAGGTAATATAGACCTCCTTGGAGGCTCGAACCTGCATGGATCCGCCACTGATACACAGATATCTGCTGGACGAAAGGCATGCAATAGATAACATTAATAATATACTGTATTTGAATTTTAGGAATTGATATCAAATAAAAATTTCGGAACCTATCATACGTATCATATACCTTTGTGAAAAAGTACACTTGATAGCATGCTTTAAAAAACACTACACTTATTATGGAAATAATATACTTAAGCGTGAACTGAATGTGTTATTTCAGACATTTAATAGCATGTTAATTGCAAGTAAATGAAATGTATAATTGAAATTGATATTAAATGCAATTAGCTGAACTTTAGTATTTTTGACTTAAGTAGGACTTGAGTACATCTTTATGTAATTTCATAATTACTTTATTGTCTTTGAAATATTGTTAAAGTACTGCTGAGTGTACTAATGAGCATTTATGATAAACTAAGGTACAATTTAGTGTCATTTCTTTTTCAAAGTGCATTTAAGTGTCTTAGGAAACAGTCATGAAAGTGTCTCTCTTTAAGTCACTTAAGTGGCCTTTAATTTAATTAATATTATATGTAACAATGGACCATAAAACTAGTCATAAGGGTCATTTTTTTTAAATTGAGTATAGTGAATAAATAAGCTCTCCATTGATGTATGGTTTGTTAGGATAGGGCAATATTTGGCTGAGATACAACTATTTGAAAATCTGGAATCTGAGGGTGCAAAAAAACAAAATTCAACAAAAAATCAAAATACTGAGAAAATTGCCTTTAAAGTTGTCCAAATGAAGTTCTTAGCAATGCGTATTACTAATCAAAAATTAAGTTTTGATATATTTATGGTAGGAAATTTTCAAAATATCTGCATGGAGCATGATCTTTACTTATTATCCTAATGATTTTTGGCATAAAAGAAAAATCTATAATTTTGACCTATAACAATGTATTGTTGGATATTGCTACAAATATTCCTGTGCTACTTAAGAATGGTTTTGTGGTTCAGGGTCACACATTATCTACAAATACAGTTTTTAAAAATATAAAATTTGTAAAACAAGTGCATGTTAAATACAATCAAGCACACTTCTTTTTCACAAGGGTACGGTATCTAGGGACCAGACAGGTGAATTGAAACACTGATCCACCCTATTTTGCACACAGGAACGGGAAAGAGTGCTCACAGCTTCACTCTATGACTAATTTGGGGCCGCCCTTTATTAAGAGCCTGATAAAATGTGAACGTGGGCCCTCGCTGGGGTTCCCGATGAGACTCTGGGTTCATTCAGTGCGTAGTCATGTTACCTTTCCTTTCATCTGCGCCTCCGTTAATACGTATTTAATTAGCGCTTAGCCCCAGTAATGGCTCTAGATGGTGGTGAGTGATTTCTGTGTTTGTTGGGGTTCATGAAAGCAAAGGAGTCGAGCCGCCCCCAATGCGTCCCTGCGCAAACATGCTTTGTTTTCATGCGATGATGGAACAATGTGCACTGCCGGCACAAATCTGTTTGCGTGTGTGTGTGATGAAAGGTCATTGAAGAGTTTCGTTCCTGTGAGCATCTGAGTCTGTGTGTGTGTGTGTCTTGTGTTTGGAGGCGCGCAGCTGGCTGTTTCAAGCTCTGATTGCTTTTGAGGACAATTAATTGGTGCTGCCGTTTGGATTCAGGTAGCATGCGCACCTTACACGCACACTCATTTTTTAGAGTAGAAAAGGCCAACTTAGAAAGCTGATGATTAGAGTTGAGGGTAGAGTTAAGGACATGTAGTCGGCAATATGATATTCAGCGCATTTTGCAATGCGACTGCAAGTTACTTTCTGTGAATGTGCGAAACTTCCAATTCATTAGTATGTAATACTATAGAATAAAAAAAAGTAAACTGTAAAACTGTTTTGCACTACAAACCAGTGTGCTTATAATTAAGAAATTAAATATAATTTCATAATAGCATAATATGGAAACTTATTTTCACCACTGAATTGTGAGTTATGAAGTCAGAATTGTGAGATATAAACTCGCAATTGTAAATTTTGAGTTAACTTTCTTCCTCCGAATTGGATCGCATAACTCTCAATTGTGAGTTTATGTCTCACAATTCTGAGAAAAGATTTGCAGGATATAAACTCGAATTAGAAACAAGAACTGCAGGATATAAACTTGCAATTGCGAGAAAGTCAGAATTGAGATATAAATTGCGAGTTACGAATTATGAGTGTGTATCTTGCAGTTCTGAGATTATAACTTGAAATTGCAAGATTATTTCTTGCAATTCTGAGAAAAAGTCAAAATTGCGAGATATAAACTCAGAATTGTTAGATTTAAACTCAGAATTGCAAGAAAAAAGTCAAAATTGTGGGATATGAACTCAGAATTGCAAAAAAAAAAAGTCAGAATTGTGAGATATAAACTCTGCCTTTTTCTCTCACAATTCAGAGTTAGGTCAAAAGTAATCTAAAAGTAATCCAAAAGTATAGTCAGAATACATTACTGTAATTAATTATGATTAATCTAGATTACATTATTAACTACAGTTATTTATCATGTCATTTGCAGTCAGTAACAGACTACACTGAAGACTTGATATTTATTTTCAAACATTTGTTTACACTTAAACATTTTCACATTTTAATCTGGACTAAAATTGGCTATAATATAAAATTGGCTATAATTGGCTATAATAATAGTCTTCTTTTTCTTTGTAGTTCTTTTGCACTGTAATCCATTTGTAATATATTTATACATTTTGATTGCATTTAAATGTTCAAAGATCTCTTTGTTATATGAATAGTTATTTAAATTGTTAAGAATATTACACATTTGAGCAGCTTAATTCAATACCGTATATTGGAATTGAATACCGTATAGTGGTATTTATCTAAGCTTTGACCTCTTTGCATTTCAAATACAGGCTGAAACATTATCCGAGTAGAAAAATACTTCTGTGTGGCGTGTTGATGTCATGTTTGAAGGTCGATATGTTCAATATAAATCTATTTCAGTAAGTGCTTGCTCCTCCCGGCCTGCGACGGACACACGCCGCTGTACAAGATCTTCACAGCATGCCAAAAAGGCCGCGGATCGAGCATGCGGCAGTGGTCAATAACCCATCCAGCCGTTTAATCAGAGAGAGAGTCTGGCGCGGACAGGTCAGCAGACAGACGCCTGGCTTTTGTTTAGTCGCCTGACACACTGACTGAAGTTTGGATGGGAAAAAGCCGCTTAAGGAACTTTTAATTGCGACCGCACTAAAGGACCAAAGCGAGCAGGAGTGCTTTCAAAGCATTGATCTCGCTTGGCCAGCATGTGTGAGGCGATCGCATCTCCCTGCGTTTCCACGCGGCAATGAAGCATTTGTGTCTTCGTGCTGTCAGAAACCTAAAAGCCCAAATGGAAATCGAGCGCTCGTTTCTATAACGCTATTATTATGCTGTAATGGCCGAATATGCTTTTAGTGCGACATGCGTATTCATAAAGAAACAAAGCGTCAAAAAAAATGAATGGTCAAAATCAGTATTCCTTTATTAGACAAGTAGCCCATTTTGCAGTAGAAGCGAGGGCTGCTCCTTTTCAAAGACTCCATTTATTTGAGGAAGGATGTTCTTTGAGAAATAACAAATGCCCTGGGTGTTCAGTTCGTGTGATCTCTGTTAATTAGTGTTGTTTGCGAAGGCAAGCATCGCTATTAGTATTTGAACAAACGTCTGACTCACACAGACTCAGATGATATCTGAAGTTGTGTTGCTTAAAGATTGCTATTTCTAATAAATGCTTTTTTTGAGCTTTTTATTCATCAGTGAATCACGTATCACTAAAATATTGGGCAGCACAACTGTTTCAACATTGATAATAATCAGAAATGTTTCTTGAGCAGCAAATCAGCATATTAGAATGATTTCTGAAGGATCATGTGACACTGAAGACTGGAGTAATGATGCTGAAAATTCAGCTTTAATCACAGCAATCAATTATATTTTAACATATATTCACATAGAAAACGGTTATTTAAAATTGTAATAACATTTCACAATATTGCCATTTTCACTGTATTTTTCATCCAATTCATGTAACCTCGGTGAGCATTCATTATTTAAATATTGATTATAAACTCCTATATTCAGTGGTGGAAGGCTATTGCAATAGACAGTGTGAAAATAAGTGATTTGGTCATTTAGTTATGTAATGGCATCTCATGCACTTAGTTTCCTAGCACCTCTACTTAGTAACATCTCCTGAGGTGAATTAAGCAAAATAAAAATGCCAACATTGATTTTAGCCAAACTTTCTGAAGTAATATGCAATTATTCCTCCTCTTATATATTCATCTACACTTGTTTTGCATTTTCAGCCCTTCAGACTGAGCACATAGAGTACCTGTGATTTGGAAATGCGCTTAAGATAGCTGAATGCCTTGTAAGTCCACTTTGTAGGGCACTATCAGGATGTAATGTTTAAAGAGGGAGCAGAATATTATAGGGCAAGTGGACTAGCAAATACAGATCAGGGTACTAAAAGTAAAACCCATAAAAACATTTTCTTTACTTGAAACAAAACAAACATTAACCAAAATAAAATATGAAAAATATAGATTTAAGAAAGTGTTTGTTTACTTTAAGTTGAAGTACTAAAATATCTAAAACTTTTCTTATACTATACAGACATAAAAAAAAAACACTCACAAAATGATGAAAACTTTAACTAAAATGAAAAAAAAAAGAAAATATAAACATTAAAATCAAATTCAAAATATGAAGAAAATATATACACAATACCAGTCAAAAGTTTTTGAACAGTAAGTTTTTTTAAAGAAGTCTCTTCTGCTCACCAAGCCTGCATTTATTTGATCCAAAATACAGCAAAAACAGTAAAATTTTGAAATATTTTTTACTATTTCAAATAACTGTTTTCTATTTGAATATATTTTAAAATGCAATTTATTCCTATGATTTCAAAGCTGAAACAGAATTGCAAAATGTTAATTCAGAATTCTGAGAAAAATGTGAAGTTAATTGTAAACTCGCAATTATTAGTTTATAACTTTTAATTGTTAGATATAAAGTCACAATTCTGAGAGAGAAAAAAAATCTGAATTGTGAGATTAAAAAGTCACATTTTTAAAAATTCATTCATTCATTCATTCATTCATTCATTCTGTGGTGGCAAAAAGTTTCCATAGGAAACCACCCTGATGTTATGGTGGTGAATTTTGAGCAGACGAGCAATTTTGTAAAATATGAAATGCAGTTGTGCTGATGCACTGTGGCTGAGTCCTGTGAGTATTTTTGGAGCAGCGCTGCAGTGAAAGCATCCCTAGTTTTCCGTCCACATTTCTCAGGTGATCTGTGCGCGCACCTGGGTGTTCCCGTGGTTACAGCGTCGTGATTGACGGGAGTTGCCAAGCCCCAAGGCAGAAAGTATCTGTTTCCATAGCGATGAGTGATGTCAAGCAAACACGTCCGCCTTCACGCTGTCCCCTGTGACGATGAGGAGGAGGATGAAGACCTCCCACCCGCCGCTTCTCCTGGCACACGAGTGGGATCCCGGAGCCGTTTGAGGGCCGCTTCCTGACAACCATCTGTCTCCAAACCCCCTTACATCACAATAGACCGGCTCACGCAGCATTCAAACAACAAAACAAGACGAGCTCTCCCGAGTCCTTGAGAGCAGAACAATCTAAACCCTGTGTCCGAGGTAAATAACCTTTCATGTGTGACCCTGGACCACAAAACCAGTCATAAGGGTCAATTATTGTGAAATTGAGATTTATATATCATCTAAAAGCTGAATAAATATGCTTTCCATTGATGTATGGTTTGTTAGGATAGGATAATATTTGGCCGAGATACAACTATTTGAAAATCTGGAATCTGAGGGTGTAAAAAAATCTAAATATTAAGAAAATCGCCTTTAAAGTTGTCTAAATGAAGTACTTAGCAATGCATATTACTAATCAAAAATTAAGTTTTGATATATTTACGGTATGAAATTTACAAAATATCTTCATGGAACATGATCTTTACTTAATATCCTAATGATTTTTGGCATAAAAGAAAAACCAATACTTTTGACCCATACGTTGTATTGTTGGATATTGATACAAATATACCTGTGCTACTTATGACTGGTTTTGTGGTCCAGGGTCACATATTTTCGCCCGCAATCACCGTTTTTCTCTATTTCTCCACACCTGCATGGTGGAAAACGCTTGCCGCGTCTGTCAGTCTGACAGCAAAAGTGTTCTGACCCTTTTAGCGACGAGAGGAGCGACGGATGAGAGCGGCCGGCCGAGAGCGAGTGCGAGTGATGGGCGGATGAAAGCGAGAAGAGAGTCTGTGTTCGCTCCTAATTTCACAGCCAGGAGACGGACTCGGCCTCAGAGAGAGAGAGAAAAAAAACCACCAGGATGATTGTTATTCAGCTGCTGTTTCGTCCGAGAGCACAAACCGAGAAAGCACAGACACTCGGAGGACAGAGAGAGAGAGAGATTCTTATCGGACGCAATGCCGTTTGGCAGGTAGTAGATAAAGTTTTATTGTTTTTGAGATCTCTGACTCCTCGCTTCGCTTGACTTTTGCAATTTTGTCCCTCTTTCTCTTGTTCATTTTGAGAGTGGACGTCCATTGAAATCCCCAGACCTAGTTGCGGTCCAGAGGACGCAGGTTTAACTGAGACACACTGATGAAGGATCCGAGGCTCCAAGAGAGCAACCTTACATCTGTGGTGGTTTGAGTTTCTACATTTCCCCCTGTATAATTTCAAATAAAAAGAAAATAATATGGGTTTACACAATTAAAATAAATAATGCATTAGGGTTACACTGTAAGTGACGAGCAAAG
Source organism: Spinibarbus caldwelli (assembly GCA_039654775.1). NCBI lineage: Eukaryota > Metazoa > Chordata > Actinopteri > Cypriniformes > Cyprinidae > Spinibarbus > Spinibarbus caldwelli. Next base: position 46,289,063 of record CM077220.1, read on the forward strand.
CAGGCAATTGTATTTGTATCCTAATTAATCATCAGCACAAAATTCATGATTGTGACAGGCCTAAATTGTGAAAACAAATATTTTTTTGAAGTAGTAAATCAAACAAAGATTAAATTAAGTTTTACAAGACTATTTCAGTCTTTCTATTTCAAAATTTCATGCAACTGACCCTTCGCAAAGACCCGCTCTCACGCCACACATCATGTTCTCACGCAGTGAACCATACACCGTGAAGCAAAGAACAACACGCCGCTTTCAATTTTTTCATTTTTTAAATAAATTCAAAAAATAAATATTGTTTTGTGGCGCTCACTGCGGGATCACTGTAGTGCCTCAGTTCAAGCGGCAGGTGAACGATCATCTCTTCCTCTTTACTAGCTATAGCATGAAATAAACATGAATGAACATCAGAAGGTATCTTGTTTCAATGGAAAGACGTCAATACACACACTGAGGTTAATCTACACTCATGTCTGGTTTGTTTGTCAGACAAAATGGCAGATTCGCGTTATGATTGGTCAGATCGCCTGTCAACTACACTTCCAGCGAAGGGTGAATGAAATGTTATTTGTCATTTGTTTGTAATCAATTGTGAAATTTACATGCAATTTCTGAGTGAAAGGTGTTTCTACACCATTTTTTTTTTCAATTTAGACAGGTTTAATAGAAAGACATCGAAGTGTGTCTGCTAGTGTTCGTGACTCAAGAAAACAGACTAGTTTTTAGACAGTACATTAACTTTTTCCATCAGTTTCATTGATAGACATTAAAGGGCCCATAATCTGCACTTTCATAGCATTTTACCCTTTTCTGTAAAATAAAGTTAGTCTTGAGTTTTTCCTGAGTACCGCATTTGTGACTGAAGAGCGTGGGTTTGCAGCCCATTATTTGTGCTCTCTTTTCTTAATTTTCTATTTAAAAAAATAGGAAATAAATAAATACATTTTTAATACATTTTTTTTTTTTTAAGTTTGTCTTGGATCTTTATGTATTTATTTATTTATTTTTTGTAATATTTCCCTACCAAAGAGTACATCTGAATATCTCCTACTTCTGAACATAATGGATTCTCTTTTTCTCTTTTCTCTCTCTCTCTCTCTCTCTCTCTCTCTCTCTCTCTCTGTCTCTCGATCTCTTTTTTATTTTTTTTTGAAAGTGAATTTTGTTTTATTTGACAATTTTCCACCGCCTCTCTAACTGAGGCTTTTAGCTACTGTAACTTTAAGTGTTCTATGTGTAAATGACCTGTGTTATGATTGGTTTACCTCTGTTCTGGCCTATTTCGCACTGTTTTTGAGTACTGAATAGTCTTTAATATGAATATTTTCCAAAAAGGCATGGTAGAACCATGGTATAGAACCATGGTGTTTGTTTTCTGGATATTTGATATGTTAATGTGGGTGTTCGTGTATAGATTTCTGAACACGCTGTTTTCACACGTTTGCTTCCGTAAATGTTCCGGGTGGACTGGGATGAGAGCTTTGCCTTGTTAAAGTCACATCTGACTTTTGTTCCAAACCTATGAGCTTCCTCATGGTGACTGGCGGGCAGCATAATTATTCTGCCTTATAAGATCCATATGTGAGCTCATTCTAATCTAAGGCAATATTGCATTTATCCTTCACAGAGCAGGCAATCCCAGAATGCAATGCAAAAACATAGTACAAATGTCAGAATACACAATGTTGGACAAGTATACAGAAAAATAGAACATTAAAAATGACAAAGATTGAAAAAAAAATTCTTTCACTCAATATTTGTGTTTTGTTATTGTTGTCGTCAAGTATTTTTGTTAGCTTAGCAACTTGAGCTTCCTGTGCACTTTAGGCGAGGATGCGAGTTTCTTCCTAAACCACAAAAATTACAGTAAAAAGGCATGCAGAAAGGCCATTATTTTGCTTATTTTGGTAACCAATGACAATGGGCAGCCATTCAGCACAGTTTAAGCACAAGAGCAGTGTTAGTGCATAATGGAAATTTAATGTATTGCAAATTTTAATGTATTTTGCAAATAATATAATTCTATAATAAAATCCAATCTGTTACAAATGCCATCTCATATTTTTGAAAAAAATGCTGTACTTTATAATGAAGAAAGTGTTTTTCTGTTTTGTTACAATTGTGTTTACATCTCACAATTCTGGTTTCTTTTCTCAGAATTATGAGATATAAACTTGCAGATGTGAGTTATAAAGTTTAATTCTGAGGGGAAAAATACAATTTTCTTACAATTGTGAGGTTATAGCTCACAATTTGACTTTATGACACGCAATTGTCAGTTTATATCTCGCAATTCTGACATTTTTCTTGCAACTGCGAGTTTGTCACGCAATTCTGAGAAAAAAAGTCACACTCAACTTGCAATTGTGAGAAAAAAGTCAGAATTGTTAGATAAAGTCACAATTACTTTGTTTTAATTTTTTATTCAGTGGTGGAAACAGGCTTCCATAGTTTCTTTATATTTGGTTGTCATAAAGCAAGTTAGTATAGGATATTTTCTTGCTCAATCCTGATGTTTACGTTCTGGAATATTTGGAGAATTTACTTGGAAATGCTAATTGGAATAACTCAACTATTCTTATTAGGAATAATGAAACTGGAAAATATATTGACTTTTTGAGATCTGTTAGCAGTTTGAGGGGACGATATTGTACCAAAGCTAGATTTTGCTCTTAAATCACGTTTGCCATTTTTCAACCAGCTCTCAGATCTCCCGGTTTGTTTGTCAGCTAAATTCCAGCAGATGATGCAAAGTGCACTTTTGACAACCTTTGAGAGCTTTTGTCAAAACTACACATCGTACTTTCACGTTTTTGTGCATTATGAGTGTTTGCCTACTGTTTTGGCAAACTCTGTTTTGCAGTCAAATTGCCTTTGTACTGTATAGACAGCCATTGACAGCTAATATGCTGCTGAACTGTCTGTTTGTTTGTGGTTTTGCACCAAATACAAGTGTCCCGTTCGTCAGCCTTTCGGTGAACAGGACCTGATTGAGTCACCATCTTATCTGATCAGACCCCTGACTGGGGTGATCCTGTCCTTTATCCGTCCCAGCATGACTCCCACTACCAGATCCAGATCTCGGTGCTTGATATTCAGATCTGCTCTGAGCGGAGATGAAGTGTTGATAAAACGCAGTTTGACCCAAATCGCAGTTGAAAGGCTTTGTCGCGTGTCCAATAACTGCTGCCTCCCATTAAAACCAGAACATACAGAAAAGTTCAACCTCTGAAATCAATAATCACGTCGGGGTTTTTTAAAAAAAAAATTTCAATTTTTTTCCTCCGTTGCCGGAGATCAAAGTTCTCGCAGATCTGATGGAACGAGTTTCAGTAACAAATGATTGGCTCCATATTTTCCATTTTTTTACTATTCTTCAAGAGTATTTTTGGCAGTCTGTAAAAACTGTGGGTAGTGCAATAATTTAATTTGTATTTATTCTTTTTTTTTCTTTTACGTACATTTCTTTTAAGCTGATGATTGAATCTCTTGTCTCCGACTGATAGATTCCAAGAAAGTTTGTTAGCAATTTCACCTTCCTCAGATCTGCGGCTCGTCTGATCAGCGTCAATCTACATCCAGCCGTCTTCCATTACTCTCAGGTTGTTTCATCTCTACTCGTCTGTCATCGCTCTCTCTCTTCAGCGCTTTCAGCCTTTCGCTTGGATGGGTGGGATGGCTGTCCAATTTTACGGCTGGCTACTCTTCTCCTGTTTGCGTGTTGCGTCTGGCGCTTTCTAAACGCTTCTTCAGATGGGCTTTTGGCGCCTGAGTGGAAATGAGAGACGAGCGAGAGATGTTTTGTGCCGTCTTTGTTTTTAAGCTTGTTTGTGTGAAATGGCCAGCACTTGATGAGACTCGATTGCTTATTGAGATGTAAAGCTGGGTGAGATCAAATTGCATTCGTGACCATTTTGCTGGAAGTGTAATATTACTTAATCATGGAAATATTCAGTGTTTTAATCCACTTTAAATGCGGCCCTTGAATGTGCGCTGAGTGACTTTCGTCTCATTAAAAAGTACAACAGTACTGTAGAACAATGTTTTAAAATAATTTCACTTGCATAAATTCATATCAGCAGCTGAAAAACTGATTTCAGTAAAAAAAAAAAAAAAAATAGTGCAACATCAACTAAATGTACTGAGTGCACTTGAAGTGTGGCGAAGTGTGTAATTTCTGCACTGCTAGTTTCACCAAATGGAAATGAGCAAATAATGGTCGTTTGCATTGGTTAGTCAAATATAGTCCCACCATAAATTGGTTGAGCCATTTTGTGTGTGTTTGTGAGTATGTGTGTGTGTTTAGTTGCAAAATTCAAACTGTCAGTTTTAACAAAATCAAAAATTCTGATCAGCGATTAGTGCCAAAATGTTTTAAATGAAAAATGTTTAAAATATTAAAATGTTTTCATGAAAATACGTAGTATACTACCATCCATCCATCCTCTCTATCTCTATACATATACATATACATATACATACACACACACACACACACATACACACAATTTATTATAGAATTTATTATATTTTACTATTATACATATACATATTAATGCATAAAATAAAATATTCTTTTATTTAGAGAGAAATAAGGTGGAAATGTCTTGATTATTTTAAACATAGTAACATGATTTTTTTAAACTGTTTGAATTTTTTCAGTTGTTTGTTGTAAATGATGGTTACACAAATACATAGATAAATATGTAGACATACACTACTGTTAAAAATCTTATTAGTCTTATTCTTATTATCTTATTCTTATATTAGAGTTATTTTTATTTTTTTTGAAAGAAATTAATGCTTTTATTCAGCAAGGATGCATTAATCAGAAGTGACAGTAAAGATATTAATGCTAATTAAAGGTGGGGTATGTATTTTTTCAAAAACGCTTTAGAAAACGAGTCGGGGCCGAGTACCAAAACAAACTTGTAGCCAATCAGCAGTAAGGGTCGTGTCTACTCATGATGCGAGGAGAGAGCGCTCATCAGTGCACAGGACGGACATTAGCCGAGCGACGACAGAAAGATAGAGATGGCGGATAAAAAACAAAAGAGGAAAACGTCTGCGGAACAAAAGAAGGCGTACACCATGTCTACACCGGACGTGACAGCTAAAGTCTGTCTACACTGGATGCGACAAAGCAACCATTGAAAATCATTTGAAATTTGTGTCAATACGTCATAAATAGAAGGCGGCAGCAGTTTACTGTCGGGGATTTGTCGTGTCGCATCCAGTGTAGACAGCATCACTGATTATAATGAGTTCTATAGTATGTTGTCGCGCCACGCCGCCCGCGTCCGGTGTAGACACAGTGTTACGATAAGTAGGACTCGTGTAATTATCGGATCAGCTTTCCAGCGCTAGAGAGAACTCAAGGAGCGAGAAGGCCTGCGATTGGACGCCGAGGTTGCTTTGTTTCTTCTCGATAGGTGAGTAACATTGGTTTTGCTTTGTTTCACAGAACTAATCGTTGCGTACGTATGTGTGGGGTGGAGCTATCAAAATAGGGGCGAGACCCTTTTGGGGGAGGGGCGTGTTTGTTTTGGTGATTTGAAATATCAACATTGGCTACCAAAAATCACTTACCCCACCTTTAATGCTGTTCTTTTGAACTTTCTATCAATCAAAGAAAAATTAATGAAAACAATAGCAGCACAACTGTTTTCAGCATTGATAATAATCAGAAATGTTTCTTGAGCAGCAAAGCAGCATATTAGAATGATTTCTGAAGAATCATGTGACACTGAAGACTGTAATGATGCTGAAAATTCAGCTTTGAACACAGCAATGAGTTACATTTTAACATGTATTCACATAGATAACAGATATTTCAAATTTAATAATATTTCAAAATTTTTTAAATTTTTACTGTATTTTTGATCAAATAAATACAGCCTTGGTGAGCAGAAGAGACTTGTTTTTAAAAAAACATGAAAAAAAATCACACCAACCCCAAACTTGTGAATGGACATGTATATTGAATATTGTAAAAAGGCTGGGAAAAAACCTAAATTGTTTGTGTTCCTCGGTCGTTAGTGTTTGCCTGTGGTCGTCAGTATAATGGAGATCTTAAATTACCTATTAGCATCCAAACGAGCGTGAACTGCGACTCTCTCACACACTGACCTTCTAATTCCTTCAGCGTTTCGTGGCTGGATAACCGTGTGTAAGTCACGTTCCCCTGCAGCGCTGAATGAAGCCATTGTTACGGCCCCAGCCCCCCTCTGACCCTAACAGCCCTCATGAGGGGTCCACACACACCTGTCAAACCCCGTCCGCCCCAACATCAGTCCATACATTCAGCAGAACCCCTGGAGTTTATTGGAAACACACACACAAACAGCAGAAACTTCCACATCAGGAGCAGACTGGAGGGAAGGTCACTGGAAACACGATCAGCCAATTCACTTCTGCTCTCCAGGGCGTTTTTTTTTTTTTTTGACATTCCTTTTCTGCGCATTTGTATTATTCAGTCTCGTCCTGCCCATCAAAGGCTTTTGGATGAACGTTTTTAAGTGACTCTCTGCCGGAGATGTTCTTTCATCACAACAAGAGCCGGAGAGAAGGGAGAAATCATACGCACTTGGGCTTCGAGGATTCAGGGTCTCGGTCCTTCAGTGCCACACTTATCGTTTCTGTTCTCGGCCGATTGTTCGGACGAAACACAAGCGTCCTTGGCTGCAGATGTGTGCGTTTGTGGGCCGTTTGGGTGCAGATGTAACTCTGGAGTTGGACTGATCATGCGATGGTGTGTTGTCCTCCGTGGGTGCCGTCGCCCATACAATTTTCCCCTCTGCTGGTTTTTATATGGAAGTGTGGTTAGTGTGTGTGTGTGTGTGTGTGTGTGTGTAATCATTGAACGCTCCGCATGGAAGTGTCATAGCCATAATCATATTTCGACAACACACACACTCTTGATTCGCGTCTCTCTGCTGAGGGAATGATTGGTACGTTACGAGTTCGGTTTGACATGCTGAAGGAGACGGGGACTGATGCATTGTGTAGATGAAAAAATAAAATGGGCTTGGAAAAATGTGCACATCATTTACTACAAACATCAGCACTAATTAATTAATTCATTCATTCATTCATTCATAAAATTTTAAAATATATATTATTTAATTAATATACATTGTTATTTAATAAATATAATTTATTTAATTTAAATAGAATTTTATTCATTATAAGCAATTAAAATGGAAAACACAGAATTTGATTTAAAAATTATATATATATATATATATATATATTACACACACACACACACACACACACACACACACACATATATATGCATATGCATGTGTATGGAAATGAACACTCAAATCTGATGTAACCTGAAGAAAGTTATAAAATAACACTCATTTTATGTAACTAATTGAAGAGTGTAATGCATTGGATGGAAATATTAGTAATGGATGTGCTGATTCTGGACTGTTTCCACGTCATTGTTAAGGTGGGAGTGTGTTTATAATGACACTGAGAGTTTTTTGGCTCATGATAATTCTGCTTGGAATTGAGTTCTAAATTCATAATGAAAAACAGACAATGAACAAACAGACAATACAGTGTTCCTGGAGAACTGAATGAGCCAGTGAATCGATCCGAAGCAAAGGGAACTTTACGGCTCTGTGTGTGTGTGTGTGTGTGTGTTTTGCTCTCTTCCCTACAGATTCTGTTTTGAGCTTTATTATCTTAATCAGTGTATTCAAGCATAAATTGAACATCTCTATCTTCTTGTCTTCTAATATGTTTTGACTAATCACATACAGGACTGGATCTGTCTGTCTTATAGTGCTCATTACAGTGTTTACAATTAAAAATTCCACATACTATTTTTTTTTCTACACAAATTTATGTAATTCACCTCGATTAATATGCTCTTTATCAAAAATTGCCATAATCATAATACTGGCTAAACAGCAACAAGTGTCCATTGACAGTTATTAAAAACAAACAAGCAAACAATAAACAATATTTATTATTATTATTATTTTTTAATAATGATAATAATACATTTATTGCATATTTGATGCATAATGTATTATGCCAGTATTTTGAATTTGGCATTTTTTTAAAATAACATTTTTATGTTTTCAATAGAAGCATATTGATTGTTTTTAAAATGGAATTATTTTTTAAAATTGTTTAATTTAATTATTTTTTTTTATTAATTAGTTTATCTTTCCTGTCGGCCATCTATGTCTGCAGAGACAGTGTTGTGTTATGATTCTCATGCACAAACAACAGAAAAACAAACAAACACAAAAACCCCCAATAATTTAACCCTTGGTTTGGTGGATCTGAGTTGGTTTCTATTTAAACCAGGTGGCAGTAGTTTATCAGCTATAGAAGTGCTTTTGTTAGCGGAGCTGGCAGAGCTGTCATGTAGATGTAACGGTGAGCGGTAATATGTTCTGTCACGCTGCTCTGAAAACAAGAATCATTCAGCCCTGATAACCTGAGCCTGCTGCTTTTATTTAAGCCCCAAACCCACGGGAACCTTTTAAAATTGCCCAGTTCAACTGGAAAGAGTCGCTGAAGCGCTCGGGTCGCTGTGTTTGGCTCTGGTTATTGGCCGGTGGCTGTTAGAAGACACAGTTTGGGCTCAGAAACTCTGGTGGCTCCTCGTTGTTGAAGGGCGTTACAGATTCAGTGTGTGATATGCTGCTAATAAGTTTGAGTTTTGATTGTTGACGTCATTGTTCCATACGAGCGAGGAGATGATGCCACATCCTGTTTTGAGTTACTCCAAAGTTCTAAAAGTTCAGTTTTTCTGTTTCATTGGAAAATCTATTTTTCTTTTATTAAATAACTGGTGATGGACACATGTTGCTGTTTAGCCAGAATTATGATTATGGCAGTCTTTTGATAACTTTTTCTTTTTCTTTTTTTTTTAATTAATAAGCATATTAATTTTCATAATGGAGTGTTTATTAATTAGTTTATTTAAAATGTTCTTGTTATGCCAAATGTTGTTTTATACAAAATTATTCAGGATTAAATTCCACCTGTTTTTTATTCAAAAGCAATTTTTTTTTAATGTGTTCCTTTGCTGTTGTTCTCTGTATGGTGTTTCAGTCCCAGTTAATTAACCCCTCAGATCATCATCAGTATTTTTCAAAAAGATGGAATTCATTCTTTCATTCTTTCATTCTTTCATTCTAACTAACTAACTAACTAACTAACTATCTAACTAACTAACTAACTATCTAACTAACTAACTAACTATCTAGCTTTATTGGCATGACTGTAAGTAAGCTGTAAACTTAAGTAGAAAATTAGAAAAGTATATTATTATTATTATTATTATTATTATTATTATTATTATTACTACTACTACTACTACTACTTGAAGTTAAGTTAAAAAAATGTAACAAATATAAGATAAAATGTATGAGTGTTTGTGTGTGTACATAATTTATATGTATTTATATGTATTGTTTTATAATGATAAATGTTGGTCTGAAATGATTTTTTGATATCATTGTCTGATTAAAAAAAAAAAAAAACACATCATGGTAATTAAATAAAATAGTGTTAATTTTAAATCATTTCACCATTTTTGCCTTGTCCCCGAGTGCAGCACTTACTTATAAACTGCCAATTTACTGTGAAATATTCCAGGTGTTTCTTCATATTTTTTTCATTTCTTTTTCTAATTGAAATGTAAACACACAGTGAGCCAGACAAACAAGCTGATCTGGGAAGCACACAGGCCTATTATGATAAACTGCAGAGCCCAAAGAGACGCTTAGGAATGAATAACAACATCTGCGGGTAAACAGAAGATTAGTTTAAGTCTATCCTTCATCCACACTTTAAAATAAACAGTTATGGCAAACGGCGGCTTGATTTTCCCTCAGTGATTCTGCTCGCCTTCATTTGTGCTGCTTTAAATGCAGCTGTTATTCAACAGTATATTCATACAGAAAAGAAAAAAAAAACACTGCTTTTGTAATATTGTGGCCAAATCAGGCTAGAAAATAATGCAAATACATATATTTATATTTTGTGGGAGAAATAATAATAATAATAATATTATTATTATTATTATTATTATTATTATTATTATTATTAAGTATTTGATATATTATAAACAAAATTACGATACAGATATTTTGGGGAATTTAAACAAAACAGGAAGTTGTGAGTTTTGAGCATTTCAATTAAATATCAAAGCATTCTGAGCTGTTTGGCTCAGTGTTATTTTAGTATCATTGATATACTGTTATTGTTTTTATTATTAAAACTATAATGATTAGTAAAATATATTAATATTTTGTTGTTTTTATTTTTATTTTTTTTCTTTGTTCATTTTTAAAGGTTTCATAATTTTGTTGTGCATTTTTGTTCGTTTGTTTGTTTTTTAGTAATGTTTGTGTTTTTCTGTGTATGTAAATATAGCTTTTACTATTTCAGTTTTAGTTATAGTTAGTTTAGTACATCAAGTTAAACTAAATTAAAATGAGAAATGTTTGGCCTTGGAAAACAGCTGAAATAATTATTTATTTATTTAACATTGATTTTATATTTTATTTCACTTAACTTTTTTTTTTTCAAGTAACTTTTTTCTTCTTCTTTTTTTATTGGTTTTGGTTTTAGTCTTTGTTAACTATAATAACCCTGGTTTGGGTGTTGCGTGCTGAAATATAGTATAGACTGCATCCCATATGGTTTTAATAAACCTAAAATAGCTAGCTTTTTTATCCATCCTATCAGGTATCTCGTTGATCATTTACATAATAGGAAGAAAATTAAATTACAATTAATAATGTGCCTGCAGCTTGAACAGAGCATTTATCTGAAAGTCTAATACACCTTTTTATAGAAATAATTCATATTCACCTCAACTTACAGAGTTCAACAGCAGTGACCCGTCTAATGCTGAAGCTTTTACACGAGTCTAATCTCTGACGTTTTTCTCTTTTTTTTCACGCTAACACACACATCCGGACAGCTCTAGCGTCTGTGTGTATCTGGGATGTGACGGGCTGCAGTGCGTTATTCATCACCCGTGGCGAGTCGAGGTCAGCGGCTGGTGAGCACTTGGCAGCCACTAAAGATTGTTAAACTTGGTGTTAAATGCTACGTATGTGTGACATGGGCGCTAACACATTGATTTTGGAGCTGTGAGCCGTGAGCGCAGCAGAGACGTCTCTCATACATCACCCTCTGAGTCACCCACACGCCAATCTCCATACATTAGAAGCGCAGTAATGCGAGTGTGAGTGGCTGCGTCCCAATTCCACACTAGAAGTGCTGCTTCACTGCTGATGTGCTGGGAAAGCACCGTATTTAATGTTTGATATTTTGGCTGGCGGTTCACGCCACATTCCGCTTTGATTTAGTCTAAAGTTTCAATTGTTCCATTTTCCAAATAGTGGAAAATCAATTTTACTTTCATGGAGTAACTGATAATGGACACATGTTTGTGCTCAGCCATTATTATGATTATTGGAAAGTGACCCCTCTTTATTGATTTATTATTCATAAAAAACATATTCAAAAGCTTTTTTTCAATTAATTATAGCTTTAGTCTTATGCCAAAACATTAAGTTATGACCGTAAAGTCATGAACCACGTCGTCTGAGCATGTAAAATTGAATCTAATTGTATTGAATGTGGACTTGTAGCATACTTCAAATCTAAAAAGAATATATTAAAAAAAAAAAAAAAAACCTTTTAAGATACAGTAATATAATATAAATGAAACAAAAGGCCACTTAAGTGACTTAAACAGAGACACTTTCATGACTTTTTCTTAACACACTTAAGTAAACTTTTAAAAGTGACCTTTGTAGTAATGTCAGATTAAAATGAATTAATTTTAAAATTAATCTTTTTATCATGTTTTAAAGAAGTGCACTTATTTTGATGTGATGACTAACAAATTAAAGCACATGCAAAATACTTGATTATCATTTTAATTGAAGTTATTTATTCAGTATTACACTTAATGTATTTTAAATGTATTAAAGTGCAACTTCGTCATTGCAAATATGTAATTACAAATTTAATTAAATTAACAAATTGCATACAAAAGTCAATAGAAATACACTATATTTAATGCATTTAATATAAATTTTAACTATAATATGGTTTAATTTAATTGCTATTAACATGGAATTTTAGTGTCAGAAAACACTGAAAGAATATACACTATATGTAAGTGCAAATTTAAAGTATTATTTTTGTTTAATAAATACTCTTTTTAAAAGTAAGCTAAAGTGTACAATACTTTCACAAGAGATGTCCAACAACTGTCTAATAGCTTTTTTTTTTTTTTTTTTAATTATATTTTAGTAATTGCTCTTCTGTTTTTGTGTCAAAATCACAATATGTTGACACCATCAGCCAAATAATAATGCATTTTTTTTGTGGTTTTGGATTACATTCTTAATTTTACAAACTGCATTTAATGCGTGTGTGAGATGTAAAACCAGGCATCGTGTTCACGTCAGTCATGCTTCAGCTGACGGTGTGGCTAAGTTATCTTACATTTCAGACACATTACAGCAGTCTTTTTAAATTCTCTATTCTCTCATTCTCTCAACTGCAAGCTGCTTTAAGCTGTCACCTCTGTTTGAGTCTTCATAATACATGACCGCAAGCGGCTTTAAAGCTGACTGTATTTTGATATGAGAATACTATTTTTGGGTTCAATTCTCTTCTTTTTTATATCAGTGTATCCTCCTCGGACTCAGACCAAAATATAGCATCCATAACCATTTTAGTAGACTGTGGAGATAATGAACAAAGGTTCTGCTCAAGCGTGAGTGATTTCAGCACTAGTTTTGTGATCTGTGAGATGCATTCAGAGACACTGGACACGTTGGACTAGCCTGTGACTTATGGAGGGACGCTGTTCTAAGAGTATCATAAATCAGCTGTGCACATTGAAAGGTTTAATTTAATACTGAACTGCATTGCATTGACAAGCAGGCATTTTACCGGCCACTGCTGATCATTTACACATGCTCCTTCTCTCTGTCTGTGCTGAGACAGGCCTCCAGTTGTGAAGTAGTACACTTTAGTACTCTTCTTCTTCACCGCCTTCTTTTTCTTCTACTCTTGATTCTATGGCAGCCCATAGAACTGCTTGCAGGAAAGTTATGAAATTTGGTACACAGATCGAGGACAGTCTCAACAGTAACCATAGCAAGTTTGGAGTCTCTAACGCAAACCCTATAGCACCCCCAACAGCTCAAATTTTGACCTTCATTTATGCTAACAACTTTTGAACCATAAGGTCGAGAATTATTACTTTTTCTAACTCTTCCTAGACCGTTGCTCTAATTTTCACAAAAATGGTGCAGATCATCTTCAGACCATGCCGACAAAAAGTTATGGAATTCAAGTTGAATAGTCAAACCGTTCTTAAATAACGCACAACTAATTTGGCAAAGAGCACATAAGGTTATATCTCGGCAATGCTTTACCATATTCAAACCAAACTTGGTGTGTCTTATAATAACCATAGCCTGAGAGAATCTGCACAGTTTCGGCACAGTGCCGCCTAGTGGTAAGGAGATATAGAAAATGGCTATTTTTGCTTACAACTTCTGAACGGTTTGGCCAAAGATCACAAGACTGGTCTCTTTAGATTTGGTGTGAACAGTACCCAATTTTCCATGTTACCCAATTTGGGCATCAGCAATTTTTCATTTTCAGGTCTTGATAGATTCCTTGGTTCATGCCGAGAACATTGATACCAATTATGCCGTAGTTGGCCACTTACTAGAGATTACTAGTGATTGTATTTATAATTTTTGCTTAAAATCATGTCCAAATGTTTTTATTTACTCATTTTTGCAGTTGGTCTGATGCTTGCTTTCTTCTGTAGTGCTTGGCCCCTTAATTGCTCTTACTAGCTATATTTACAAATATATTTAAATACATAATATACAGGTTTCAATAGTAATCAGTTCACTGAGAAATCCTCCAAATTCAGAAGAGTCTGTGTAGAAATTAGGGGCGAACAATGGCTTAACTTATAAAATGAAAGAAACAGCATGAAGCATGGACCAGAACCAGATTTGTACCCTGAATCTAACTGGACTAGATCCTGTAATTTATCAACTTTTTCGAAAGGTCCAGAAGCCTTGAAATGAAAAGAGCAAATTATTTGGGAAGTGGAATTAAGGTGCCCTGACAGGAAAAGTAAATCTCTTTTCGTAATAAATTCATGACCCAAAACTTCCTTCATTGCCTCCCTAATGTGGAATAGCTTTTCTGGAGGCAAAGAATTCTGCTTGATACTGCGATCAAGATCGATGCTGTGAAACTCAATTGAATGTGTTGGGCCAAGAGTTTTCTGCTCTGAGAGACAAACACCAAATTACAAAAAGTTTCCTTTGAGAAACTGATGCAGCACTCACATTATCTAACTTGCCATCTAAGAAATACAGCACTAATGGTAGATTAAAAGGGTGCCACTGGAAAAAAAAAAAAAAAAGATTTATATATTTGAATTGCACATGAAATGCCCATCCATTTGGATTACACAGTTTTAGCATAAACAGACATATTGTAACGTATATTTGTCAGTCATACAAAAATGAAACAGATTAGATTTCTGTAACAGTACTCATAAACCGAATGTGTTTACACAATAACCATGTTTATATATTTATAAATCAATAGTCAATTTGTTTCAGTCTCATACATTTTACTAATTGAATATTGCTTATTCCACAGCTAGCCATATTTGAACCATGTTCATACATTTTAGCTGAGTATGTTTACTTGTTTTCACAATGAATAGATTTATGCAGATTCTGAGCAAATTGAATAAATGCATTTTGAATATATTATTTAAATAAAATCAAATGCATATACAAATACAAATAGTCAATAATAAATTATGCCAATTTTTTGACAGGTTTCATTTATTTATGACTGACAAATAGGCAATGCATGTTTAAACTGTTTAAATGTATATAAATGTACAATAAATCTTTTTTAGGCCTGCATTTAGTATGTTGAAAAGAAATGGCCTTTGCTCAACTAAATATGCCTTCCAGCTGTTTTAATGAACTGAACAGTGTTTATCTGCAGATGCATATAGAGAGAAAAGCTGTCAATACTAGGAACACCTTGCAGCTATTCCCACCAGATTAATCCAAAAAAACTGGAAAATGAGAGCTTTCGAAGGGAAGGACCGTGTGTCCCTTTTGGACTTTTACTAATAAGCTGTCATCTACTCCAGGCACTTTAAGAGCTGACTGGAGATTATTACTGCGAACATGAAACATCCTCAGAAGAAACATTAAACACTTGCGTGAGATGGGGCTACACATAATTCACAAAACAATGATTGGGATGCTTTCTCAAGGCTTTGGCACGCTGACAGCATGCTTTTCAATAAACTGATTCTCCGTAGACGCACGGGCCTGAGACGCCTGTCTTTGCAATAACTGCATGCATGAATAAATTTACAATTAGAATACCTGCTTTCATTCAAGTTGTAGCAGAGTATGAATCTGCCCTCTGTTTTCTCTTCAGCTGGCAAGGAAATCCATGTGAAAAAGAAATGCATTTAATTGGGTTGAATGTGCACTTGTAGTGTACTTTAAAATAATAAAAGTATGTATTTTTTAATGTACTTGCAGATAATATAATATTAATGAAATAAAAGACCACTTAAAGGGATAGTTCACCCAAAAATGAAAATATGCTGTTCATTTACTCACCCTCAGGCTATCTAAGATGTAGGTGACTTTTTTTTCTTCAGTAGAACAGTAAAGAAGATTTTTCGCTGAAACCATGGTACTTGGTGATTCATAAAATGCAAGTCAGTGGCTGACTTTGAGAGTACTTTGAGAGTCAAAAAAAGCAACAGGAATGATTGGTTCATAAACTGAACATCACTCTGGATTATAGGTAATAATGTTGTAAAAACTGTTCGGTTTCTTGCACAGACTGATTGTTTTGCTTCATAAGACCTCAATATATTGTCCAGAGCCATGGCTATTAAAGGGGTCATATGATGCGATTTCAAGTTTTCCTTTCTCTTAGGAGTGTTACAAGTTGTTTGTTCATGGATAAGATCCCCAAAGTTGCAAAGACTAAAGTCTCAAACCCAAAGAGATATTCTTTATAAAAGTTAAGACTCTGCCATGCCTTCCTAAAACGGCTCATTCAAACACGCCCCCACATGTCTACGTTACGGTGTGGGAAGATTTGCATAACACTGCCCAAACGTATACGCAGTGAAAGAAGGCGGGACTTTTATTCTCGCTGTAGTATTGTTGCTGCCGGCGCCATGTCCAGGAGACGCTGTGTGTTTCGTTGTGAAAGCGAAAGTACTTTGTTTGGGCTTCCAAATGAGGAAGAAATCACAACTAGAAATCAGTGGTTAAGTTATATTTACAACACTGTTCCAGAACAGTTCAATGCAAATTCAAGTGTGTGCAGCGCATTTTACGGAGGACTATTTCCTGAACCTGGGAGAGTAGCCTACAATGTGAACACCATGAATGGCTGTGAACACTGTAAAGTGGGGCAATTCCAATGTCGCAAGGACAGTCAGGTGCTTCTGACTCACAGCCTGTAAGTGTTTCGATATTTAAAGAATTTGCTACTGACTATTCAAATGCGAGTTTTGAGCTGTGTAGAGTAGTGCTTGTTTGGCGTTTCTACGATCACAAATGCAGACATGGTGTTATGTTTACGCAGCGCGGTGCAACGCGTAAAAAGACCGTATGAGTCATTATAATCAGTAATTATGTCCTCACTGAATGCAACAAATGCCTCGTTTATAGCGGGTTTTATTGTTTTAGTCTCGTCGTGCCGGGACCATAGACTGTAAAAAGGCTGGGACACGGCATCACAACGTGGGAAGGGGCGTAACATTTCCATCACACGCTTGAGGTATTTGGCCAATCACAATGCGCTGGATAGCTGGCCAATCAGAGCACACCTCGCTTCTCAGAACGATGAGCTTTGTAAAAATCGACTCGTTTCAGAAAGGCGGAGTATAGTGGAGCAACAATAATGTACAGTATGTGGAAAATAATGCATTTTTTGAACCTCAAACCGCGTAAACACATTGCATTACACCAAATACACCAAATAATATTCTTTTTAGCAATATCATATGACCCCTTTAATTATGTATTCCTTGTGTTGCTTTTTTTGACTCTTAAAGTGATAGCAGCCATTGACTTGCATGCTATGAATCACCAAGGTCCTCGGTTTCAGCTAAAAATATTTTTTACTGTTCTACTGAAGAAAAAAGTCACTTACATCTTGGACTGCCTGAGAGTGAATAAATTAACAGCAAATTTTATTTTTTGGATGAACTATCGCTTTAAGTCACTTAAGTGGCCTTTAATTTTATTGATATTATATTATCTACAAATATCCTTTTAAGATTTGAAGCACACAACAAGCGCACATTCAATACAATTAAACACGCAAGGGCAGGACTGTGTAGAAAATGTAAAATCACTTTATTTTATTTGTCTTTCTGTCAGGATTTTTTCCAGGACAGCAGTTCTGAATGAAATGTAATTGTTTTAGTCAAAACCATCAGATTTTTTGTCAGAATGGTGACAATGCGATGGATGGAGCTGAAGTTCAGTGTGAAAACCGTCCTGTATTCATCATTAATTGGTCCGTCTGCAGAGGTTTCAGTACGGATCGACCTGTGAGTCATGCGGTCAGTCTGTCTCGGCCCGCTGATTCTGCACTGCCGCTAATGTGAAGATGTGAGCCGGTCTCTTGGCACGTGAGGTTCAGTTTCGTGACACAGTAGCTAGATAGTAATTAACCTCTTCTAGATCGGCCATCTTGGCTCTATTGTGTGCTAACTCGTTCTGACCTGTTCCTCCATTATATATCTGCTGCTTGGCAACTTTGATTTTGGCTCAACTCTGCAGTCTATCAAGTGCTTTCAGTCAGTCGTCTCATTGGCCAAAACTGATTAAGTTCAATGAAAACAAGAAGGAAACAAAAACTCCAGTCAGCTAATAAGGAGTTATTAGCGTAAAAGTCAAAAGTTTGGAGTGTGGTGTTTCCATTCGGATTGATATTGATCTTTAGCCATCTTGGCTGGACTTTGGTAATGCTAAACTGGACGAACTCGATTTTCTCAAGCGAGGTTTTGGCTCAGCTGTGCGGTAAATGGACTCACATCTGCCTTATTGAACCGTTGCCCGTCTCATCTGGTGTTTAGGGTGATGCTGCAGTCGTGACCTGTTGGACTGATGCGGAAAACGTGGATGGAGTCCAGTCATGAAAATGGATTTTACTGTATAATGCGGAATGTTACGGAATTTGAAAAAGTGTGGTTGAAATTTTGGAGCATTTCTCACCAACATCATCAACATCAACAACATTCATCATCATATAAACATAAAAACTCAAAGGTCTTCAGTACAACCCGCCAAAATAAAAGCTCAGTTTAATTAAGAAATTATGACAGAAATATACTATTGTAATACAGTAGAATGTACTTCTCAAAGTAATAATAACCATAATACAGTTTATTAAAACATTTTAAAGGTATATCGCACAATTTCCATCTGTGTATTAATTTAAACAGTAAATCTCTAATCAATTAACATTTTGAAATGTACACAATTTAATAAACAGTAAATTGTTCAAATTTCATTTGATTACATTTTTACGAGATTAGTTAAACTGTGATAATTGTTTATGCAATCATTTGATTTCCACCATTTTTGATGATACATTTGTATCAAACCATAACATTCAGAAAATTTTAAACAGACGGCACAGTACTTTAAAAAAAAATAAATAAATAAATAAAATAAATAAGTAAATAAATAAATAAAACACACTTTAAAGAGAAAACAGAATTTGGGGGGGGGGGGGGGGGGGGGGGGGGGAATTGGGAAAATGGATTTCGTAGGGCTCTAAATCTATAATGTTTTGTAAAAAAATATAATAAATTGTATAAGTTTTATCATTTTAATTAATTAGACATGCTTTTTGATTCAGGGTCCTAGTTTTTGTAAAACTTTTAATAAATGATTAAATTGTTGGATTTTCATAATTTCAATTGATTAAACAAAATGTAACCATAAAACAGAATATAGGAAATTCTCAAACACAGAAATTGGGAAAAAAATAAAACAGATTTCATAGGGTTCTAAAAATATCATTTTTGTAAAACTTAGTAGATTGTTTATTAAATTGTGTATATTTTAAAATTTTAATTGATCATCATTTTCTTTGATTAAAGGGGTCATATGATGCGATTTCTTGTTTTCCTTTTCTTTAGTGTGTTATGTAGCTGTTTGTGCATGTATATGATCTGCAGAGTTACAAAGCTCAAAGTCTCCCACAAAAGGATTTATTCTATCTAAAAGAGAAGGCTGATCCAGTCCGGGCTAAAACACCTCATTAAAACACGCCCCACATGTCTACATCACGATGTGGAAATATTTGCGTAATGCCGCTCAAATGTTCACGCAAAGAAAGAAGGTGTGGTTTCAGTAACCGCAGTAGTGTTGATGCAGCCATGTCAGGGAGACGCTGTGTGTTTCTGTGCGAAAGCAAAAGCACTTTATTTGGCCTTCTGAAAGTATATGCAGTTAGGATTCATTGGTTAAGATTTCTTTACAAGAGAACAGCACAACCCAAATGTTCGAATTTGTGCAACGCATTTTATGGACGACAGTTTCGTGAACCTAGGCAAGTACAAGGCTGGCTGTGAACAAAGGCTGTTTCTAAAAAAAAAAAAAAGGGTCAATTCCGACTTTGCGGTGACAATCTGGCGCTTCTGAATCAGCGACTGTAAGTATGTTTTGTTATTAGTTTAAGTATTTGCTATTGGCTGTTCAAATGCGGAGTTATGCGCAGTGTAGAGTAATTTGTTGTGTGTGTGTGTGTGTGTGTGTGTGTGTGTGTGTGAGAGAGAGAGAAAGAGAGAGAGACAGGGTCACATCACAGTGGAGTCAGCTGTCTTAACCGTGGCTTGTGTTCTGCAAATACATACGAGCATCATCACTGTGTCTGTCACGCGACTCTGTTCCACTCTTGAGCTTGAACTGATGGTAAAACTAACGACATTATTAACTGTCTTTATATTTACTTTGAAAGCTGAAGCTCGTGATTATGGTAAGGGGCGTTACATTTCCGATGTGTGCTTGTGGTGTTCGGCCAATCACAATGCACTGTCAGCTGGCCAATCAGAGCAGACTGCGCTTGTCGGAAGGAGGGGCTTTGTAGAAAATGACACGTTTGAGAGAGGCGGGGCATAGAGGACCTACAATAATGTACAGTATTTGAAAAATAATGTGTTTTTTGAACATTAAAGCATGTCAACATATTCTGTTACACCAAACACACAAAATAATGATCTTTAAAAAAGCATCATATGACCCCTTTAATAAAATGTCAATTTGAGCATTATAACAGAATACAGATCATTTTAAACAGAAACACAGAATTTGGGAAAAAATAAAACTGATTTCATGTGGCGGACAGAATGAGACCTGACCCAACAATCTCAGAGCCTGTTGACTTACGCCCTGAACACGGCCCTTCACCCTCGATTAGTAAACACAGCCTGAACGCCAGCGCACAAACACATACTTCATTACTCTAATTGATGACTGTGTGCTCGGTGAGGAATGTGTGTGCGTGCTTGTGTGTTTTCTGTTATAAATGAGCACTTTGGAGGGCATGCTGGGTAATGTAGGAGCGTTTTATTGATGAATTCCAGACGAATTGGATCAACTAGGCCTAAGCGCTCCTACAGATTCCCATCCTGATGCTTCATCACAGCGCCTGGTTAGAGACGCTGCAACAGAACAATTTAAATGAAAGAAGGAATTTGTGTACAATTGTTTGCTATTATGAGAACTTGAGTTTGTCATAAGAATAGATGGAATAACATTTATCATTGTATGCGTTTTCTATCCATCCGTGAAAGGAGGAATATTTCTGTAGTGTTACATCAGCTGAGATCTGCCTCATAAATCGTAACTACAGGAAAACCACCTAAAGCTCGCTCTCCTTTTCCACTGACAAGGTGCTGGTGCTCAGTCTGGAATCATTTTGTGCATTAAAAAAATAGTTTTTGGCTGGAAAAATAATGTCTGCAGTGGACCATTAAATCGGCTGGTCTCGTACAAGCACTAAACTAAAAGAACTAATGTTGTCAAAATGACAACAAGACCTCAATGTGCAAAACACCTCATGTTCATTGTTCCGGTCTCTGAAATATAATTATTTTATTCATAAGTATCACATATTTGAATCAGTTACTCAATTTACTTTTGAATTACTTTCCAAAAACTGTTTATCCGTAGCAAATTTTTTATATTATTTTGCTGCAAAACTCATTTGCCTGTGAAAATGCAGAATGAACTTGCAGCATATTTGTATGTATTGCTCTCCAGAAGTTTGCATGGTTAAATAACTTACAAATTCTTAAATCAAAGATAGCTAGTGATGGCATGAAGATGCTGCATTATACTAAATTATCGTAATATACTGTAGCTGTAGTAGCACAATAAAAAGAAAATGAAAAATTAAAAAAAAAATTACATTGAATAGATAAAGGTGACTTTCAAGTAACATGTATCAATGAATGACTTATAAACAAACAAACTCATTTTTGTGGTCTGTTATGCTGTCTTTCTGAGAGGTTAGTGGTTCCTTCCTGATTACATTTGAGATAATCACTATCAAATGAATTCCACAGTTATGATCACATTGGCAGCTGTGTGAATGAATCATGTAGATAAAGATGAACCTGTGTCATAAATGCTTGAGTCACTTTTTTATAATTATTTTAGCTTCAGAAGAATTCATTATGAAGAAACGGTCCAGTCAGTAAAGGTGAGGGTGTTATCAATCCAGCTCTAATTAAATTCAACCTTATCACGTAGAGAGAAACATTCAGTTTGATAGAGAGTGAAACATCGAGCACTGCTAGTGGAAACAAGATATTGTGGGTGAAAAAAAGCAAAACAAAACAAAAAAACTCAGCAATGGATCCTCTGCAGTAAATGGGTGCCGTCAGAATGAGAGTCCAAACAGCTGATAAAAACATCACAATAATCTACAAGTAGTCCACACCACTACAGTCTATCAGTTAACGTCTCGAGAAGCCAAAAGCTGTGTGATTGTAAGAAACAATCCATCATTAAGATGTTTTTAACTTCAAACTGTCACTTCCGGCAAAAATAAGTCAATAATCCATAATAACGCTGCTTCCAGTGAAAAAGTCCATCTCCTGTTGTCTCTCACATCAAAATCCACACACATACCTGTATTTGATTTGAGCTGTTTTGGACAATTTTAGCTTGTAAATTGTGCTTGATCTTTGCATATTTCTCTCCTGATTCAGACCAGACCACATTTTCACTGGAGGAAGCGTGATTATGGATTATGGATTCATATTTTAGCTGGATCTTAATGGTGGATTTGTTTCTTACAAACATGCAGCTTTTGTCTTCTCAAGATGTTAACTGATGGACTGGAGTGGTGTGGATCACTTGTGGATTATTGTGATGTTTTTATCAGCTGTTTGGACTCTCATTCTGACGGCACCCATTCACTGCAGAGCATCCATTGCTGAAACAGTGATGCAATGCTACATTTCTCCAAATCTGATAAAGAAACAAGCACATATTCAGCAAATTTTCATTTTTAGTTGAACTATTCCTTTTATGAGGCCTTTTCCCTCATTATAATATTGTGTCACCCTGACATTTCGGACTTTACTATTCATTTAAATATTTTGGATTTATTTGGACTTATTCATAGTTATTATATGTATTTTTAATGTATTTTTGAATAAATTAATCAGGAAAAAAGTCCCTACTACATGATTCCAGATATCTGAGATTTGATGCTGCTATCGTTAGACAAATCCAGTGATTAGTTCCTCCTCATTGTAGCAGCCTTGTAAACACGACCGTTTCCAGATTAACCTGCACTCCTGACTCCAGCCAATCAGATTAGAGCTCGCCAGGCTGAGGCTGGTGCAAAAGAAAATGTGACATAACCGTTTTAGAAAAACACCAAGTAAACAGCAGAGCTAAAGTAATCTAAAGTTTGATCTTCCTCATGAATATGCATGCATACATAATTAAGGTATCGCTGTCACCTTCAATGCAGTATGCAAATGAGGCAGTTATTGAGTTGATTTTTACTTGTTCCTGTCAGCTACTAGATGCGTTTATGTGACAGATGTTGATGACCGTATGCAAATGTGGGGAATTTGCTAGCGAGATTACAGTCTCCGCCCCTCGAGATACGCTTCATAAACGCGAGAAGATGTATTTGCGCGTTATCTACAGGCTTTTACGTCCTACTTCAGCATTCAAATGATTTCTCTGAGCAGTTGTGCAAAAAATAAAAACACACCTTCTTTCTCTCTCTAGTGTACTCTTTAAAGTTGACAAATTTCTAGTAGATACGTATATGCATTTACATTTTACAGTCCTTGTGACCATAAATATTGATGACATCATTTCCTGGGTGTGCAGGTGCGTATATAGATTTTTGTCCAATAAAAGTCTGTCTATAATGAGACTGTCCCTCCAGCAGGACACGACTAGCAGGATGACCATCATGGGCTGTGTTGAGATACTGGTGTACTAGTTAGTGAACTCTGTACTATTTGCAGATAAAATATTACTGAAATAAAAGTCCACTTAAAAAGAGGCACTTTCATGTCTGTTTCTGAACACACGTAAGTGCACTTTTAAAATGTCGAATTAAAAGTTTTACTCTAAAGTGCATTTTAAATCATTATGTATTAATAATCTTTTGTCATGTTCAAGCACATGTAAAGTACTTGATTATAATTTGAACTGTCGTGTGTTATTCAATATTATTACTAGTGCTGTCAAACGATTAATTGCGATTAATCGCATCCAAAATAAATGTTTTTGTTTGCATAATATATGTGTATGTACTGTGTATATTTATTTTGTATACATAAATACACACACATACGGTATATATTTTGAAAATATTTACATGTATTTACATGTCTATATTTATATTCATATAATTTATATTATAAATAAATATATTTAATATATAAACATAACATATTTTAGCTTACCATAAATGATTGTCAGTACATTCATCATTAATTTAAACCTATTTCAAAGACAATAGAAGTAATTATGAAATTAAATATAAAGATGTACTTAAGTCCTACTTAAGTGGGTCAAAAATCATTTAATTTTAATATAAATTTAAACTATAATATATTTTCATTTAACTGCAAATAGGATGCAGTTAAGTGTACAAAATCATTGCATTTAGTTCACACTTAAGTATATCATTTTAAAATGTTATTTCTGTGCTAAATGATGTGTCCTTTTTTCAGAAGGGTTGGACACGCTTCTCAATGCTGATCTTTCATGTAATTTATTCAATTCACTGTATAAATTGAATAAATACACTGAATGTGCGAGAGCAAAATAACAATAATAGACTGTGGAGTTAGTCATGATGCTCTGAGTGTGTGTGTGTGTGTGGCTGTGTGTGTGTGTGTGTGTGTGCGTTGTGTGTGAGTGAAATGCAAATGTATTTCTGTGTGTTTATCGTTCTGAAACCTCCACCATTATGGGCTCAATGTCATTTACAAATGTAATTTAGTGTGTTATTTCAAAACATGTTGATGGATTTTATTTTTGCCTGTGAAGATATGAGCTTGCGGCGAATTTGTCTAGATTGTTTACTCTAAGTATGCCTGGGATTTTTCTGCAAATTGATGTTTTTGTTAGTGTAAATAACTTCTTACATCAAACACAGCTAGTGATGGCATAAAGATCCTGGCATTAGATAAAATTATGATGATATACTATATATGATACTTTAAAAGACTTATGTTTAGTTGTCAAAATATGTAAGACTTTGTTTCATGTCAGAAATTGTGTACTTTTTTTTTTTTTCTCAGTGTAGCTGCAGTAAATCACATAATAATAAGACTATACAAAACCAATTAAAATAAAATAGAAAAAATAGGTAAAAACAGGTAAATAAATAAATAAATAAATAGTTCATTGTTGATTAAAAATAGCATTTTTTGAAGTTTATATGAATGCAGTTTCTTTAACGGGTCACCATTTCTTTAAAAAAAATAGCTCATCCTAAAATGAACTTGAAAATGACTTTCTTCCTCCTCCTGTGAGAATTAACTCAAAGGTTTTAATAATTTTAATGACTTTTTTTCTTTCACTAGTTCATTGAAATGGTGCCGCGGTGTGTCAAATAAATTTTTTAAAAGTACAAATATTTCAAGCAGTTCCTCAATTATTATGAGGTCATAAAAAAATAACTGCATGCATAGTCAAATAGTTTTAGTTGGAATTTAGAATGTCCAAAAGACGTTCATGTTAAAGATCCATAAATTTGCATTGTGTGTGATTATATCATTGATTATATCATTGATTTATTGTGCAGAAACACTGTTTCCTGTCTGAAGATCATGTGATGTAGAGGAAATACAAAGATAAAATCACATCAGCAGACTGATGATTCCTTCTGATATGAGTGACAGCTGATTAGATAAATCTCCTCTATAAACACAAACACACACACACACACACACACACACACACACACACACCTCTCTATTATTTCCTCATCTTCAGTCCACAATCAACAAAAGATCAATAGTGGCAGCTTTGACTAACAACCACGTTGATTATACTTCAGAATTTAAGGCAGCAACTGAAATTAAGTTTTTAGGTTGAAATAGGTGGCTTTTTTTAACAGTGTATTCTTTTCACACATACTTACGTCTATGTGAGTTAATGTGCCAACCATAAACAGCTTACAGTTATGCTAATGAAGTGCATGGTGAATTATTTCCTAAACATTGGTGACTTATATGATAATTTATGGTAAAAAGGGGTGCTTTCAATTGGGTCCACACACACACATGCTTTTATTACACAGTACTCTGAAGGGAAATATTTCAGAAAATTATTATTTGATGGTCTCTTTTCCTCTCGGCCTGTTTTTAAAGTCATGGCCTGACAAATGTGACCTACAATTTATGGCTGAGTTTTTAATTAAAAATAATGTCTTGTCGTTTGTGGTGATGAATGACATGATCGATATATAGAGCAGCTCAGGAGCATGAGAGCGCAGTGATCTAACACACACACACACACACACACCCACACACCGAGTCATTTGCTTCAACACACTGATTAAAATAGCTTCAATTTGATTTTTTTGCTCAGATCATTCACATACTGCTGACACATTTAGATCATATAAGTTCACAGACAAATATTTGCCTTTCTGTGATTGAGTAGGTTTGCTAGATGTGAAAACCACATAAAAATGTAATATTATTGAAATGTAATAACATAATCTGACCCTGTATAGCAGGTGTCGGTTCTGCCGTTTGTAGTGAGTCACGATGTGCTGAAAAGTTGTCTAAAAGCTAAAGCGCAGCGCTGTCAGCTCGCTAATTTGAGCACAGCACTAGAAATATAAAGGGAAAAAATAGTGAAGCTTTAGCTTTTAGACGGATTAAAACACCACCGCTATAGGCATACCACTGTAAAATGGTAAAACCTGCTATTTCTGCCCCATTTAACTCAAAAACGTATTCTGGTGGTGTAAATGACTATATTTAGGTTTATTTAGTGTTATTAACCCTATAAAGCCTACTAAATCATGCTGTTAAACCTGACACATACAATGTACTCCATGCCTTCTGTTGTCTGATTGATAGTTTAGACTTGTTTAGCAAGCAAAAACTCTTTTAGTGTAATTGTACAAACGACCAGCTTCAGATCGTGCTTCATGTCTTTTTTCTGTGAAGTCTTGACTGATTTTTATCAAGTAAACGTCAGAATAGTACTATTTCCAAATGAACAGTTACTGGACTGAAGCAGCTCAGCTTTACTTTGATTCTCCATATTTTTTATTTTTTATTTATTTATTTTTTTTTTGATAAATCATTGCGTCTCAGATCTGATCATCAGGATCTTTTGAGGAACATTTGTTTCCAGAAGCTTTACTTTCACTATTCCTCAGCGGAAGAATCTTCACAAGCCTCCAAAACATCTCACATCTTCTGAGGAGCGTTTATTTCTTCATCTCTCAATCAGCATTGGATTGCATTGCATTATATGTTTGGATTTCAATCTCATCTTACTAAGACATATTATTTTAGATATAGAGTGGCAAGTGATATTTGGATAATTTTATGTGTCTGATATACTGTTATAAAGATCTCATTGATTTACATTATAAGCAACCGAATTTGATCTTACTTTTTGGTCATATAAATATCAGCATCTGCAGAAGATTAGATATTTTTGCTCATTTTGAGTCTCAGAATAAAACTGAGCTTTTTTTATCCTTCATATTCTCATTATATCAGACTACGTGAGCCATAAAAGCCTGATGTATCAAATAAGATGCTCAACGTAAAACACACAATTCTTACTTTTTAGAATTTTTTTTTTTTTTTTTCATAATTTTAAGAGTGTGTATAGTTACAAATCCCAAGCCCTCGTGGGACATTAGCAAAGGCAGTTTTTCACAGCGACTCATTCAAGCGTGATTGCTGTCCTTCAGTTCTTTTGTGACAAAACTCTGACTGTCTGTGTGATACTGTGTGTTGATGTATGTGTGTTTCATGTGGTCACATGACCTCAGTTGGACCGCGAAGGTCAACGCTGGGGTCACTGAATCACATGTTCACTCGATCAAAGGCTGTTCTGATCCGTTTCTCTGTAACAACCCCATATTTGAATGAATATTCATGAGTATAAATCATGTTGTTCAAGGATACAGTCTCTTCAGAAGATGGTGATATTATGGGAAGTGACTCGAGCTCATGGTCAGTAGTTACGCCCCACGAGACGTACACTCATGTTTCCTGATAAATGATTATTAATATTAATTATTAATGGAATGAAAACAGCTGAAAGTAGAAATCTTGACCACTTTCTCCTTAATATTCAAAATAATGTGTGATATCATTGTTTTAATAATGTGCAATAATAGATAACATATCTGGTAACATCTTAAAATGTGTTTTCTGGCTTCATGACCCTTGAATGTCACACACACACTCAATCATTCTCGAGTCACTCCTACACTTGTTTCTCACAGTGCTTGAATGAAGTTTTGTGTGTGTGTGCGCGTGTGTGTGTGTGTGTGGAGAAATCATGTATGAAACAGAGTTGCAGTTCTGGAGCCATGCTAAAATACGCCATATAATAACAGCTATGTGAAATGAATTGTTATTTTTGTTGGATTGCAACAGGTTGTATTAAGAACTAGAACTTGTACTGCAAGAATAGAAAGTAATGAAATTATATGGAAGCCTAATTCAGAGAGAGAGAGAGAGAGAGAAAGTAACTGTTACTTTTTTTTTTTTTTTACTTTGAGGCAAAACAAGGCTTGCTTAAAATTATTTAAGTAACATTTTAGTGATCATTTCTTCAAATATTGTTATATTTTATGTGGTAACCCCTGTGGAAATGTTGCATACTATCGTAATATACATAAGTGTGAGGCGAATGTAATGTTTTTTTCAACTTAATTCCATGTTAATTGCAGTTAGGTTTCCAAGTGTTATAGTTTAAATTTATATTGCAATAAGCTGAACTTTAGAGTATTTTGACCCACTTAAAAAGGACTTAAATACATCTTTATAAGTAATTTCATAATTACTTCTGTTGTCTATTGAAATATGGTTAAAGTGTACTGCTGAGTTTACTGATGAGCATTTTGATAAACTAAAATATACCTTAATGTCATTTATATTCATAATATCTTTGTAATTACACATTTGTAATGATGACGTTGCAGTGTATTAAATTTAAAATATACTAACTCTGTACATAATTTCAAGTTACACACTACAGAATATAAGTACTTAACGTGCTGTTTGTTAGTCAACACATCAAAATACACGTACTTTAAAACATGACAAAAGATTATTAATACATGATTCAAAATGTACTTTTAAAGTAAAACTTTTAATTTTACATTATTACAAACGTCACTTTTTAAAAGTGTACACGAAAGCTTCTCTCTCACTTAAGTCACTTAAGTGGTCTTTTATTGCATTAATACTATATTATCTGCAACTTCGTTTTTTAAATATACTGTTCAAGATTTGAAGTACACTAAAAGTGCACGTTCTATACAATTAAGCACACTTCTTTTATAGAGTTTGTGTTACATATTCACTCAATTGCACACCATGCCTAATAACGACCTTTAGTTATGACCTCATTCACTATACAGCACTGCCAGACAGTAACTCATTCCTTAAATAGTGTTGGTCTTTTCTGGAATGTTCTTTTCTGTTAATGTTTGTCTCAGCTGCGAGTTTAATGGTTAAAGATCTAAGCAGCAGCTCAAAGTTCCTGTTTAAAGATGTGAATTGCAGCTCAAAGGTTTCATGTTCGTATAATCCAGGCATGAAAGTTCACATCCCGACCGAGGCCTGATTCCCGTCTCACCCTGAAGTATTTCTCAAACACAGACCCAGACAGACTCTGGTTTGCTCTAGTTTCAGATGTGTGTTTTGTCATGCAGGTGGAGAGTGTTGCAATAGTTTAATCACTCAGATGTCGTCACTGGGAGGTTTGTTTAGTGAACTGAGGGTGTTGTCCAGCACACACTCATAATCTTCAACATGTTTGTAAAATTCATGAGTGCTTCCGATAGGATTAGATGCGAGGCTTGTGTGTTACCTTGAGAAAAGCAGACCTGCTCAGACTTCCTGCTTTATAATAAAAGTGTGATAACAGTTTGATAAGGTCTTGAAGGTCTGTGACATATTCAAGGCTCTAGACAAAAATAGATGATAAAGCAGCCTCTGGCAGCTAAAATGAAACTTTGAAGAGCCAAATTACTTTTTTCTTTTTAGATGACAAATTTCATTATTGAAAGATGCTGTTCAGAAGCGTGTTGAACCAGCAACCAATAATATGCATGAATGCTTTTAAATCTCTGCTGTAAATATGTATATTTAATTGTGTATTGTTATATGCCAGTAAATAGACTGAAATTGGTGCTATGATAGGTATGCTATGAAAGGATACATCACCGTAATGGTTTGTTTTGAAAAAAAAAAAAAAAAAAAAAAAATCTCAGAATGAGTCTAATTCAAACTCACAAGCACGTATGAGGCTGTTTCTTAAATAATTTTTGACTTATTAAAAAGGACCGTTTATTTTTTTCAGAATTGTTCCTGCGAATCAGACATCACAGCTCGTGCACACATCTGGATGCTCACAAAGTTTTCCTGACTGACGCTAACGGTGTTTTTAATTTGTCACGTTTTTAAATTGTTTGACCATTCACATTTGACCATTTTTAATTTTTAAACTGGCAGTATTGAATCCCTTACTAAAAAAGGAACACTTTTCCAAGTGTACTTTTATGTAGTAAGTATACTTAAATCTGTGTACTAGTAGTACTATACTTGTGTATTATTTCAATACTAGGGACTAAATTGGTCCACTTTTTGGTTTACAATGGTATCATTGCAAGTATACAATTTCAATACTTATAGACTAAATTGGTCCATTTTGTAGTTTACAGTAGGGCTGCAACTAACGATTATTTTGATAATCGATTAGTTGGCCGGTTATTTTTTCTTCGTTTATTTTATTGACAAAAACACTTCCACATTCTGCCCAATGTCCTTCAAACAAACGTGCCAACTGAATGCTATAAAAACATACAGTGCTTAATTTATTAGATCACCTGTCATAATAAAGAGAAAACACAAATATTTTAGGAATCTGTCAAAGAATTGTTTAAATCTAAAAATGTTATTGTCATTTATTGGGCAAATAACAAACTGAAACAACTACATTTTTATTCACATAAAAAATAGCCTCCTGCCTTTCATAACAGCATGCATTCTTGCTGGCATTGTTTAGCTACTTTTTGACTGTAATTGGGTATCTGAAAAAATCTTCCATAGATCTTTCATTCTTTCATAGATAACAGAAATAATTATATTATAGCATTAGAAATAGCCCACTGTTACTAAAGAGCTTACGCATATTGGAGGACTAACCAATACAGATAGCAAAAAAATTATTTTAGTAAACACCAATACTGTTAGTTTAGAGCAGCAGTGGCACAAAGCTTACATTATTTGTTATAAACCTTAAATACATTTGTTTTAATAAATTTGTTAAGCACTGTATATAGGCCTATAGTTTAAATCTCTTCATCAAAAATTAAGATAATAAAGATAATAAAGACAAATAAAAACACAAATTCAGTGTTAACCAACTTTTTGATCAGTCACGTTTACTGTAATTTCTTTATCCTGTAAAAGGCGGCTATGAAGCGTCTGATATTTATATTCAGACAACTATACGCAATTATCCCTTTACAGTTCCTACTCTCATAAAATACATGCACTACATATTGATTTTTAAACCTTAATTTAACGTTCAACAACAGATATTTCAGCACAATGAATGTTTTTGCGCTCAATATTAATCCCTCTCTGACGCGCGTTCACGCGCCGCTCGCGCTCGTTCAGTAAAGATTTAAACTTAACGTAGAGTGTCAGGACGGAACTTTATGCAAAAATGGAAATGCTCGCATGAATTTGTGACATTTACAGATAAGGATATGACCGTAAACTGAAAGTGTTTGCGCTGAGGACGCACATGCATCTGTCAAAGCACCTGACAGAAGCAAGCCATTACGCTAATGCTGTAGCTTAAAGCTTAAAATAAAGAATTCTCATGTTTTGTGCAGCTTGGATCACGTACTTCTCCTGCAGCATCTCATTCTGTTTCCTCCACTATTTTTAGATGCATTTTGGCCACAGAAATACATTATTCGGTGCTGTAATTTGACGCGACCGGCTGAAGTTGGACGTGCACTGTGGGCAGACCCGACTAATCGATAATGAGAATCGTTGTTGATGATTTTCATTATCGATTATAATCGATTTTATCGATTAGTTGTTTCAGCCCTAGTTTACAGTAGTATACTTGTGAGTTTATGCTTTCAATATTTATTGAAACTAAGTTTGTTCACTTTTTAGCTTACAGCAGTGTACTTGTAAGTGTACTATTTTAAGAATACATTGGTCCATTTTTTAGTTTACAATAGTATACTTGCAGGTGTACTATTTAAAATTATTGGGACTAAATTGACCTACATTTTAGCTTACGACAGTATACTTGTAAGTATATGATTTTTATATTTATTGGACTAAATTAGTCTACTTTTTAGTTTAGAGATGTATACTTGTAGGTGTTCTATTGCAACACTAAATTGGACCACTTTTAGTGTGTTAGTTTACTATTTCAAAACGTATTTAGACTAAATTGGTCAACTATTTAGTTTACAATAGTATACTTGCAAGTGTACTACTTCAATATGTATTGGGACTAAATTGGTTCACTTTTTAGTTCACAATAGTATACTTGAAAGTGCACTATTTTGGAACTAAATTGGTACTCTTTTTAGTTTACAATATTATACTTGCAGGTTTATTTAAACTTATAGGGATTAATTGACCCACTTTTTAGTTTGCAGATGTATATTTGTAAGTGTACTATTTCAGTACTCATTAGAAATTGACAAAAGTATACTTCTAAGTGTAAGTGTAGTATACTTTGAGTACACAACTACAACATTAAATTCTTTTGTGTTGCAGTTGTACTGTGAACTAAACTACAAGTCAACAGGTGTTTTGTCAGCTTGCTATTTATTATGGATGCAATGATATAGTTAGTCCACGGTTCAATAGTACCACTGTTTTTAACCACGGTTTTTGTTTGGTTCTGATGGCTTGGCACATCAGAGTGTTTTTTTGCAACAAATTAACAACAAAAAACTCCTCTAAACCTCTGTACGCTGGAAAAATCGTGGATAAATACTCATTGTGGATACATATTCATCACTGAAGTAACACTGATTATGTTTCAGGAAATCCCTAATATGGAAAAAGTCATTGCTATTGCTGTAACTGAATAAAAAGAAGAAATAACGTTAAATGTTTTGAATGATGAAATTTAAGGACAATAAACACTTGCCTTCGACAATGAAATTACAAAATTTGCTGTCTTTGGATCATTGGAAGATGGAAGATGACTCAATGGTATGTAATTGTTTGAAGCGTATTTAGTTTGTTTGTGCTGTGTACATTTGTGATGAAACTGATTGTATTGCTGGCCATTTTGGCCAGGACACTCCTGTGAAAGAGATTTTTAATCTCAGAGAGTCTTTTTCTGGTAAAATAAAATAAAATAAAATAAAATAAAATAAAATAAAAAATGGTTTATCTGTGTTCTTCAAGCGTCTAGGGTATTTTCATAATGATTAAGTACATTTGTAAGCCATTTCTAATCGACATAGCCTTTATTACAGTATAGAATACAGTTAAGTTATATTTTCTGCATCATTCTGTGATAAGAAGCCATATCAGATCACAAAAGGAAGTTATTTCAAGCACTCTACTGATGTTGTAAAGTAAAAAGTTATAATCTCTTTTGTTGGACAACAGGTTTAGAAAGGCTTATCATTACATGTCGTTACAAGGGAAGATGCTCGACATGTGTTGCTTTTTCAAATGCACGTTAGAAGCGGGGATTTCCTCATCTCAGCACGTGAACTCAGACACACACACACACACACACACACAAAGAGCCAATTCTGAGAAATAAAACACACAGAAATTATTTAAACGTAAAACCGCAATTCACAAGCACGTATTGAACCGCGGATGTCGTACTGAACGGTTCAATATTATATTGAGAATTGTGACATCCTTGCTATCTACGTATATACTTCTAGCCCACTTTTTAGTTGATTAAAGTGCACTTTGAAGTACACTCACAGTAAAATACTAGTTAATGACTTTTATACTGCAAGTCAACAACTGTAAGGTTTCTTAACATACTTACAGTTGATTATTTTTGCACATAAGTATACTGCTAAGTTTCTACTTAGGTATTTTTTTAAATCATTAAATGTACTTTACACTTCTTTTTTGTAAATGTTAAACACCATAATTTCTCTGAGTTCAGTTTGCCAGCTGGGTCTAGGTAAGCAGCTCAGGTTTTAGTCCAGAGATCGAGATGTTGTGTGTGTGTGTGTGTGTGTGTGTGTGTGTCAGTAGCTGTTTAACTTCATCCTTATTTAACTATTTGCTGTAACGAGACACTCGTGTGGTACACACACCAGATGAGCTGAATCTGTGCTTGTGTGAGAGCGAGATCACTTTCAGCTCTTTGTTACGGGCATCAACAGGCAGATCATGTTTCACAAGAGCCGAGTTCAGCCGTCATTTAATTCAAGAGAGAACGAGAGCGAGAGAGGAAAGCATTGAAAGATGGACAGCGCGAGCGACTACGTACCTGTGATGTTAATTGCTTTCCAATAGTTAATTAATGTCAACAGTCTCCTGGAAGATTCAGATGTTTTACACCTGCAGTGCTCACACATGGCTCTCATTTACACCTGCTTCAGAGAGAGAGACAGGAAGAGAGAGACAGTCAACAGGAAGTGGTCTGGTCGTCATTGTTTAGCCGCTGTTTGTGGTGTGAGTGATTGAGAGAGTTTAATTGAGCCGCAGCATCTGCTCTAATGAAAGTGGAGCTCATCTCTCAGATCTCAGAGCGTCTCCATTGGCTCTCCATGGAGTTTCCATAGCGATGGGTTTTGTTTCAGTTCAATTAGTCTAGATCTTTTAAACAAGGATCAGATCACCTTAACGAGATTAACACTGCTGTCTTTCCCCTCACACACACGCACACACACAGGAAAGACACATCACACATCAGATCAGCAATGTCTCAATTATTTCTCCCAGACAGCAGAGAGATTCAACTGAGAGCACTGGACAGAGTAATATTTTTTGCTTGAATCTCCTGTTTAAAGGGATTGTTTGTCTAAATAAATAAATAAATAAATAAGATGAGATGTTCATCAGGACTACATATCAGAGCTTCAGTGGCAGATGAAGCTTGTTTGGCCACATCACCTCAAGCACTCTTCATAATAAAGAGATTATATTTGCATGGCAAATCATCCTGAGAGAGACTGACTGTGTCTTTGGCAGGTGCTGTGTGTGTGTGTGTGTGTGTGTGTGTGTGTGTGTGTGTGTGTGTGTGTGTGTGTGTGTGTGTTTGTGTGTGATGATAAACCTCAAACCATCTCATTCATTTGAAACGACATGGAAAAACGACTTCCCTGCCCAATTTGTCTTTACCGCACTGGTTATTATGAGTTTAACTACCAGCGTTTCTTTGCTAGAGTTTTGCGCACAAGTGTTTTTTAGCATGTTGCTATGTTGTTGCAGGAGTTCGCTTAATTGTACTGAATGTGCACTTGTAATATGCTTCTAATCTTAAAAGTATATTTAAAAAAAACGTACTTGCAGATGATATAATAGTCTATTTATTAAATAAAAGGCCACTTAAGTGACTTAAAGAGAAACACTTTTATGACTGTTTCCAAACACACTTAAGTACACTTTTAAAAAGTGACCTTTAATGTCAAATTAAACCTTTTACTTTAAAGTACATCTTAAATCATTGTTTTGATAATCTTTTGTCATGTTTTAATGAAGTACACTTATTTTGATGTGTTGACTAACATAATAAAAGAACATGTAACATACTTGATTATTTTAATAGCGTTAATTGATATTTATTTATATTTTGAAAAGTACTAAATTGCACCATCATTACAAAGGAGTAATTACAAATCTATGTAATGACGTACGAGTTGCAACTGAAATGACATTAAAGTATATTTTATAATTTATAGTTTTCCATAAAAGGATTTTAACCATATTTCAAAGACATAAAATTATGAAATTGCATGTACAGATGTACTTAAGTCTTTCTTACAGTAAATTAGTCAAAAACACTTAAAACGTCATCTAATTGCATGTTATATCACTTTAACCTATAATACATTTTCATTTAATTGTAGTAAACATGCAATTAAGTGTCTGAAAACATTACATTCAGTTCACACTTAAGTATACCCTTTTGAAGTCTATTACTTATTTTTAAAAGTATGCTGAAGTGCACTTTTCTCAAGGTGTGTCTGAGGTTAGTACATCAGTCAATGCACAGCTATATATATCTCTGCACATTAAACAGGAAAAGAAGTAGTCATTTTAACATAGAAAAAATATGCAGGCTTAACGCATCTTTCGAAATGTCATATTTGATGCAAATGTTTTTAAATGTACGGCGGAAGAGTTGACTATGGAAAGCGGTGAGCTGTTTGCTTCAGCTTGGAAATGTTAACATGGTAAAGATCACTGGCCCGTTCATTTCTGAAGCATTAAGTGCGTTCACCTCCAGAGACTCTGACTTAAAAACATAACTTAACCTTTATGTGTCATTTTGCTTAAAATGCCGAATAGAGACTGAGAGTTAAATGTGAGGAGTTTAATGGTATTGTGCTAAACTTTAACCAATATCAGTTTAACCAAACTCTGCTAAGTGACTCTTTGCTCTCTGAACCTCATCGCTCACTGTTTAGCATAGAGCGGAAATACAGTAACACGGCTCCGTCTGATTGTTAACATGTCTTGTAAAATAATATTAGTCCGCAGTACACACAGGTTGGCGGTGACGCGCTCAGGTTTAATGAGCTGTCAGCATCAGCGGGAACGAGGCAGGAACGAGCTCCATTAGGTTGTAGGACGGAAGTTGAGAACGACACTCTGTGTGCATTTTAATTGTATTGATTTTACTCAAGCATTTCAGCAAAGAGAAAAGCTTTCTCAAAGCTTTTAAAGGGATGGTTTGCCTAAAAATGAAAACCTTACCTCACACTTATGTCACTCCAAACCTCTATTTTGTTCATGGGAAGAAAATTAGGAAAATTCAGCAGAATCTCTGAGCCGTTGTTTTATGTTCAATGAAAGTTGATGGTAATTTACACTGTCAAACAGGGCTGATGATTTGGAGGAAAACATTTAAATTGAAAGTTTTAAAATGCAATTTGAATCAAAGTTCCAGGTTTACTGTGGTTCTTTGTATGGCTGCATAATTTACAACAACAACTATTATTATTATTATTATTATTATTATTATTAGTATTAGTATTGGTATTATTACTATTTTTATTATTATTATTAGTAGTAGTAGTAGTTAGTAGTAGTAGTAGTAGTAGTAGTGGTAGTAATGGTATTATTATTAACAACAACAACAACAACAACAATGATGATGATGATAATAATAATAATAATAATAATAATAATAATAATAATAATAATAATAATAATAATAATAATAATAAAAATGTAAATTTACTAAATAATAATAATAATAATAATAACAACAACAGCAATAATGTTGATAAATAACAATACTAATTTATTATTATTATTATTATTATTATTATTATGTATAATCACAGTCGGCAAATTGTAATTATTATTCATTATAATTAATTATTATAACAATAACAATGACGACAACAACAACAATAGTAGTAATAATAATAATAATAATAATTTACAACTGTAAAATTGCATTTGTAATATTTATGGCTGTCTTAATTTCTTAATTTTCAAATATTAAACCGTAAAACTTTTATTTTTACAGAAAACGTTAAAGCGACCCAAACTCTGATAATCTGATAATCTCACATGCCATATTGCAATTTCAGTTTTATTTTGATTAATCGTGGAGCCCTGTTGTCAAGGCCAAAAAATGAGCAAAAATCACCAAAAAACTGTGCAAACTCATGCACATTATATTGTATTAAAACCATACAATGCCTTTATGGTAGAGCTTCACTGTATAAATCACCATCGGCTGCCCATGGTGTTCGGTGAGAGCAAAGCATGCTGGGGTACCTTTCCATCGGTTCCGTCTCTCCTGGTCCACCAACATCGGTTTGATCATTATTCCATAGATGTGCTACTTGGCACAAGGACAAAATTTAGCATAATTTATGCATGACTGTCATCAATTTTTGAAAAACGGCCCTGGCCATTTCGAATTTTAGCATAAACGCGTGCGCAAACTCACACATCTCTCCAGAGATCCGGCCGAGAGAAAAGTTGTTTATAAGTTTATGAGCATTTCTGCATGTCTTATTATGCGTCGGCCGAGCATGAGGGTTTATACACTGCTGCTCGTCTCTCTTCTCACTCTGAAACCCTGCGATTTACAATCTTCCCATAGATGAAAAGATGAAAATATTACTCAATAAAAAGCCTCTGCGTGGAGGGAGCCGCATTCATCCGCGGCTGGCTTTGAATGTGAATGGAGGAGCAGTTATTCAGGCTGAGGGCTGCATTCCCTGCAGACCATCAAAGGACCGACGGAGAAAGCCAGATAAGAGCCAAAGAAATGGAATAAGAGATACGCTGCTTTTTCTTGCTGTTTGTGAATATATGCAGGTAAAATAACTCCTTTTGAAGCGCGTCTCTCCTCCCTGTACTATTATCTATTGCCTTTTCAGAGTCCTGCAGTGTGCGAGACCAACTTACAGTTACCATGACCAGCAACCAATCTGTTTTTGTCCATTTTTGCACCAAGAAATAGCAGTTCTAGAATTTTTCACAGCGTCTTGAAGGGATAGTTCACCCAAAAATACAAATTCTGTCATCATTCCCTCACGCTCATGTCGTTCCCAACCTGTATGGGTTTCTTTCTTCTGCTGAACACAAATGAAGATATTTTGAAGAATGTTAGTAACCAAACAGTTGATGCTAGCCATTGATTCCATAGTAATTTTTTCCATGCAGGTTTAGAACAACATGAGGGTGAGTGGATGATGAATTTCAATTTTTGGGGGAACTGTCCCTATAAGTCAGATTGGTAATTTGACACCGACCAATCACAGATCTCATCATATTTTCATACATTTTATATTCACATCATATCAACCTCTTTTGCTATATTTGGAATAATTATTTAAATTCTGATTTCTTTCTTTCTTTCTTTCTTTCTTTCTTTCTTTCTTTCTTGAATGATGAAAGAAATAATACTTTTATTCTTCAAGGATGCATTAAATTGATCAAAAGTGAGAGTAAAGACATATATAATGCAACAAAAGATTTATATTTTAAGGTTTTAATTAATGCTGTTATTTTGAACTTTCTGTTCATCAAAGAATCCTGCAAAATTAAAATGTATCACAGTTTCCACAGAAATATTGGGCAACTGTTTTCAACATTGATAATAATGCTAAATGTTTCCTGAGCAGCAAATCAGCATATTAACAACTATTTTAAACTGTAAAAATATTTTGTATTATTTGTACAGTTTTTACTGTATTTTTGATCAAAGAAAAGCAGCCTCGATGAAGAAGAGATGTGCGTGTGTGTGTGTGTGTGTGTGTGTGTGTGTGTGTGTATATATATATATATATATATATAATACATGAAACTGAATTGTAAAATAAATAAATAAATAAATCATTGTTTCTAAACTATTTTATTTTTGAGGTTTTTGTTCATTGAGCATTTTATTTCCATTAAGTTGATGTATTTGTAATTAGAAAGCATCTGATTGGTCCTTGAATGCGCTGAACAATAGACAATACTTTCCTTCACTGTGAATTTCTCTCCCTTTCTCTCTCTTTTCTCTCTCTGTCACTGTGATTAATGGCTGCACTTTCCTCAGTCGTCGTCCACAGAATATTTTTTCGTTAGGTGGAATCACGATGGTTGAAAACAGTTTCACGGCAGCACAGATAAAATCTTCTTTTATGATCAGAGATTTGACTGTTTGCCTCATAATTATGTGATTATTCAGTGTGTGTGTGTGTGTGTGTGTGCTCGCTGTCCAAACCCCAAAGCAAATGCACAACACTCACCAATTATTTCCTCTCAAAAAAAAAAAAAAGATCATTTGCATATTTATAACACAATAAATACAGAAATAAATCGAAGCCCACATGAAATCTAATACTGGCCCATGCTCTTTCTTAATACGTGTTCCTGATCTTATTGTGTGCGATTCATCATTGTATGTTGTTATTATAGTATAAAAAGATGTTTGTCTTTGTAATCTTTCATCAAAATATAATTACTTGCTCTCCTTCTGAAACAAATTTCTTCTCGGCAGATGTAGAGAAAGGTTAACCAATGGCCAAATATTAATTTAAGCACTATTTTAGGCTACTTTTGTAAGTGCACTGTGTTGTTTCTGAAAGCTTGCCATGGTATAATGGCATTCTGGCATGAAATGCCCACTTTTCACAATCTCAGTGTGTGAATTCAAGTCCCACCCCACATTTTTTCTTGTTAATTATCCTGTTTAACTATAGAATGCATCACATTCTGGAAATAAAATGGGTTGTGAATGCTGCTTCATGTCGACTTTAATAAACAAACAAGTGACAAATAATAGATAGATTTACTTAGTTAATTGTGTTAGTTAAATTAGTTAATTCCAATTGCTGCTCTGATATGTCTCTCTATCTCTCTCTCTCTCTCTCTCTCTCTCTCTCTCTCTCTCTCTCTCGCTCTCTCTGTTAATATTTGTCTCAAGCGCCCAAAATGTCTGCTGTCGTTTCTGCACTGGACTGCATCCCGCTCCATAATTACACCCTCTGAAAATATCAGTGCAGTGGCTAATTGGTGCGGTCTGAGTCATTCAGCCTGTGTGTGTGTGTGTGTGTGTGTGTGTGTATGAGCAATCAACGAGGGTAATTTGTCTGGTTTTGTGTCCAGTTTGGATTCAGTGTCCGACACATGAAACATGCTGCCTTCCCAGGCTCTATACAGGGATATTAAGGCTGAATCCAGTGTTTGTGTTAGATTTTCTCTGGTGAAATGCCTTCAAACTGGTCAGTTTTGGAAGGCAAATATGCAGCTTTTGCCATTTTTGCATATTGGATATGGCTGAATGAATGATGGAATTGTTGAAAACAGTAAAATAATAAAGTACATTTTTACATATTTCATGTTTAAAAGTTTTGGGTCATTAAGATTTTTTTATACTTTTATTCAGCAACGATGCATTAAATTGATCAAAACGACAGTAAATATATTTATAACGTAAATAAATGTCTATTCATCAAAGGATCCTGAAAAATAAAAATACATCACGGTTTCCACAAAAACATTCATCAGCACAACTGTTTTCAACATTGATAATGATCAGAAATGTTTCTTGAGCAGCAAATCAGCACATTAGAATGATTTCTGAAGGATCATGTGACACTGAAGACTGCAGTAATGATGCTGAAAATTCAACTTTGATCACAGGAATCAATTACATTTTATTATATGTTCACATGGAACATGGTTATTTTATATTGCAATGATATTTTACTGTTTTTACTGTATTTGTGATCAAATAAATGCAGCCATGATGAGCGGAAGAGAAATCTTATTGACCCTAAACTTTTGAATGCTAGTTTATGATTCCTTCAAAAAAATCTAGATTATGTTTGGCTCTATCAGAACCTTCTCAATGCTTGAAGTTTATGTTTTGCACTTGTGTTCATGAGCTCAAACATGTTCAGTTTACAATAGGAAGAGGAAGAGCAGACATTTTCTTTCTGTTTTCCTCAAAGATGTGGGCAGATCTTTTAAAAGTTCTTTTCTACTTTGTAAACGACATCTTTAAAATGCACAAATGATCACTATGTTTTTATTTTAAAGTAGAGTTTTTAAACCCTGTTATTTGGCATGAAATCATGTTTATGCTCTTCAGCCAAACCTTTTCTGGACCTCACCAAACTTTAATAACCTTTAATAACCCTTATATTTTAGTGCCGATAAACACAGTGTTAAGGGTGTTTATTTTTGTTTTTCATGTTAGCATGTTACTTACAATAAAAAATGCTCTAATCTAATAATTCTATAAAAATCTAATAATTACTCTGAAAAATGGTGTGATGTTTCTCAGTTATCTGGCCTACGCTGGAAAACAGCTGAAGAGTCCTGCAGAGAAGATGTAAACTATTACTAATTAAAGTACATTTCACTGGGTCTGTATGTATGTACTTTATTTAACCTTTAGAGTTTGCATGAATGTTGTTTTGTTGAGGATCATATTTGTTCCATCAGGTTTTTGTGGCTCATATAGTCTGATATAGTGGGGATATGGAGAAAAATTAGCTCAATTTTATTCTAAGTCTCACACTGAGCAAAAATATGCAATTTGCTGCAGATGCTGATATTTATATGGACAAAAAGTGATGATATATATCAGTCCTCAAACTATATCTTTAGGAATATGTCTTAAGATGAGATTTAACCAGTGGTGTATAAAGTACCTGAAAGCCATACTTAAGTAAAAGTATGGATATCTTACCAAAAAGTGACTTTGGTAGAAGTTGAAGTCACCATTTATAATATTACTTGAGTAAAAGTCTTAAAGTATGTCATATTTATTGTACTTAAGTACGAAAAGTATTTTTAAAACCTTAAATGTACTTAAGTATTGAAAGTAAAAGTACAAGTAAATGCAAAATGGAAAAGAAGCAAATAAATATTTATAAAAAATATTCATACAGCTTGAGTAGCAAGATTGTTTTCAGTTTTAACTCTTTCTTCCATTTTGTATTTTTGGGTAAGAATAAGAAGCACTTCATCCGGAACTTAGTGTCTTTTATTCCAACATAAGAAAACATTTCTGGAATCTGCATCTGAAATAGCATTTAGATGTATTTACACAGTTTATGTATCTCACAGGGGACATGGATGCATTTAAACTGCAGTTACAGATGCATAAATAGGCCTAATGTTTTGTTTTTAACATAAAACGTTGAATACTGATATTTTAAATAATTTAAAACATGAAAAAATAATTATTAAATGTGTTCATGCTGATTTCTGCAGAAAAACGGTCCTCTGTGTGTGATATAGATATATATAGAACTTAACTATATTAAATTATATAAATATAAAAAGCATACAGAAGCATTTTTGCTTTCTACAATTTAGAACGCCTGGAATTTTGAGTTTTAATAGACTAATGAATCAACGTGCGTGCACTCTGTGTGTGATTTGGTGATCATTACAACAAAACTTACCATATTATCGCAGATGATGCTGTATCGCACACCCCAGACTCGACT
The DNA here is from genome assembly GCA_039654775.1 of Spinibarbus caldwelli. Taxonomy (NCBI): domain Eukaryota; kingdom Metazoa; phylum Chordata; class Actinopteri; order Cypriniformes; family Cyprinidae; genus Spinibarbus; species Spinibarbus caldwelli. The sequence goes on from CM077220.1 coordinate 46,332,047, forward strand.
TGAGTGGAAAATGAAATCATCCGCGGTTGTGCGCACACTTGTTTGCACATGAGCAAAGGTGTTTTTTTAGGAGTCTAACTTGCAAATGCCAGACCACTGATTCATCAAACCTGCTTTCTTGCCGTCTGTGTTCTTCTGACTATTTTGTAGTAAGTAACGAATATGCTTCGGGGAAATGTATCGGAGTAAAAGTATACATTTTAATTAGGAAATGTAGTGGAGTAAAAGTAAAAGTAAGTACTGTAACGAAGTATTATTACTTTGTTAAAACACCACTGGATTTAAATGATCCAAACATGTAATGCAATGCAATCCAATGCTGATTGAGAGATAAATGCTCCTCAGAAGATGTGAGATGTTTTGGAGGCTTGGGAAGATCATTCTTCTTCTTGGAAACAAACGCTCCTGAAAAGATCCTGATGATCAGATCTAAGACGCACTGATTTTTCAAAAAAAAAAAAAAAGAATGATGGAGAATAAAGTAAAGCTGAGCTGCTTCAGTCCAGTAAGTGTTCATCTGGAAATATTACTACAGTTATTCTGACTTATTTATTTATTTAATAAAAAATCAGCTAAAAGACATGTGAACCACGAGCTAAAGGTGGACGTTTGTACAATTAAAAGAGGCCTTTACTTGATAAAAGACACTAAACTATCAATCAGACGACAGAAAGTATGGAGTAGATTGTGTATAACAGGTGTAATAGCAAAGTTTTGATTGTGTTGATCATTTAGAGGCCTTAGAAATTTATGAATCAGATATAATACAATAGCCTTTATAGATGCAATACTTGAATCCATCATATGACATTCTGACCCTGATGTTTAACCCTCGCAGTGGAGGACGTTTGCTCCAGACACAACACGTTCTTCTCCACACCTGATTCGTCCTCTGGGGGCCAAAGCAATATCACCTCGTCCTGGACAGATTGAGCAATAAACTCTCCACACACACACACACACACACACACACACACACACACACACACACACACACCGAGCGACAGAACGAGCTCCAGGACGCAGACACAGATGAACAGATGGAGGTGGAGATGTGTGTTGAAGAATGAACGGTGGTCACATGATCAGAGAGCGCGTGATTGGATGCTGGCAGTGATCGAAGGATGCAGCGGCCAATCAGACGCCCCGCGCAGACGACCATATTGTCCCCTCAGCGGGAGGGAAATCAGCCAGTGTGTGTGTGGAACTGTAAAACTCTACATGGATTGGTCTTTCAGTTCCTCAGCAGGAGACTTTTGTCCAAATAAGTGCACAGAGATCAAACTACAACACAGCCCGAATACACTGCTCCTGAGCTGAGCGTGTGTGTGTGTGTGTGTGTGTGTGTGTGTGTTGATCGGCTTTCCTTTCGGAGGCATATTCATTTCATTCAAATCAGACTGCTTATTCTCAGAAAGAAAGAAAACTAGATTTTTAAAAAGCTAATTCTAAATATTAATAAAACATATATATAATACTGAAATAACATTGTTTTGAGTTGTTGCTAAGTGGTTGCAGAAAGAAAGAAATGCAGCAAGAAAGAATGATATGCAGAAAGAAGGAAATGCAGAAAGAAATGCAGAAAGAAAGAATGAAATGCAGAAAGAAAGAAAGAAAGAAATGCAGAAATGCAGAAAGAAATGCAGAAATGCAGAAAGAAAGAAATGCAGAAAGAAGGAAATGCCGAAATACAGAAATGCAGAAAGAAAGAATGAAATGCAGAAATACAGAAATGCAGAAAGAAAGAAATGCAGAAAGAAGGAAATGCAGAAATGCAGAAAGAAGGAAATGCAGAAAGAAAGAAAGAAAGAAAGAAAGAAGGAAGGAAATGCAGAAAGAAAGAAAGAAATACAGAAAGAAAGAAAGAAAGAAAGAAGGAAATGCAGAAAGAAAGAAAGAAATACAGAAAGAAATGTAGAAAGAAGGAAATGTAGAAAGAAATGCAGAAAGAAAGAAAGAAATGCAGAAAGAAAGAAAGAAAGAAAGAAAGAAATGCAGAAAGAAAGAAATGCTGAAAGAAGGAAATGCAGAAAGAAAGAAAGAAATGCAGAAAGAAAGAAGGAAATGCAGAAAGAAAGAAAGAAATGCAGAAAGAAAGAAAGAAATGCAGAAAGAAGGAAATGCAGAAAGAAATGCAGAAAGAAAGAAAGAATGCAGAAAGAAGGAAATGCAGAAAGAAAGAAATGCAGAAATGCAGAAAGAAATGCAGAAAGAAAGAATGAAATGCAGAAAGAAAGAAATGCAGAAAGAAAGAAATGCAGAAAGAAAGAAAGAAAGAAAGAAATGCAGAAAGAAAGAAAGAAATGCAGAAAGAAAGAAAGGAATGCAGAAAGAAAGAAATGCAGAAAGAAGGAAATGCAGAAAGAAAGAAATGCAGAAAGAAAGAAAGAAATGCAGAAAGAAGGAAATGCAGAAAGAAAGAAAGGAATGCAGAAGGAAAGAAAGAAAGAAAGAAAGAAAGAAAGAAAGAAAGAAATGCAGAAAGAAGGAAATGCAGAAAGAAAGAAAGAAAGAAAGAAAGAAATGCAGAAAGAAAGAAAGAAATGCAGAAAAAAAGAAGGAAATGCAGAAAGAAAGAAAGAAAGAAGGAAATGCAGAAAGAAAGAAAGAAATGCAGAAAGAAAGAAGGAAATGCAGAAAGAAATGCGGAAAGAAATGCAGAAAGAAAGAAAGAAAGAAACGTTCTGTCTGTGGTTGAATGTCTGAGGCACAGAATAACCAAATCTCTTGCAAACTCTCAGGGTGTGAGTGACTCAGATTTCATCTCTGTTATAACATGCAGCAACAGCAACAACAACAGATGACTTCGCTTCACTTTCTTCCTGTGTGTGTGTGTGTGTGTGTGTGTGTGTGTGTGTGTGTGTGTGTGTGTGTGTGTGTGCATGCATTCACAGCCTTTATGCTAATTGGATTGTTTTTGATAATGTTATTACAGGAATCTACATTTGTTGGAATTGCCTTTCTTGTGGCAACCATTAAAACCTCACTCATTTTAATATCATTATCATTTTCTCACACACACACACACACACACACATATCCCCAAAAGGTGTACCCTAAAGGAGATTTTGAGAGGTTTTGTCAGATTTATCTCACTCTTGGGTACAAACTTGGGTACAAGCTTTCCTGTAGCTCAAATAGTAGAGCATGGCGCTAGCAACGCCAAGATCATGGGTTTGATTCCCAGGGAAAGCAAGAGCTGATCAAATGTAAAAACTGTAACTTGAATGCAATGTAAGTCGCTTTGGATAAAAGCGTCTGCTAAATGCATAAATGTAAATTTGTCCCAAAAAGCTCGTGATGAACATTTCACTTTACCACCTGTGTTTTGAAATGGGTATCGGTATATTATAAAGGTAAAAAAATAGGTATATTATCATTATTTGAGTTAATGAAAATACATTTTACTGTAAATGTAATTTCTGTCTGTAAAAGTCCCAGAGCACCCAAATATGTGGCACATTTGCATGTAGTCATCATAAATTGTGGAAATGTGCCCCGTTTCTTGGCGTGATTGACACGCGGCTGGTGTTGAACTGTGATTGTGAGCTTGAACACTGATTTGAATGGCTGTGTGTGTCTAGAGGAATTGTTTTGACTTTCTATCCACAATGGAAAATCATGCAAAATGAGGGAACAAGTGCAAATCCAATGCATCCATGTTTTCACTTTTTAAGACAAGAGTGTGTGATTCTTGAGTAAGTGCAAGTGTTCATTACGTTTGCATCCCAAGATGAGTTATATTTGCATTTTCTGAACAAAACAGCAGCACTTTATTTTATATATAAATCTGTATGTTCAACTTTACCCACATACATATGCTATTTACCAAATCTCAGATGCTTGATTGCTTGAATTGTTAATGTAACTATATCATTGTCCAGCTCAAATGCAACTATAAGGCATGAAGATATTAAAAATTCAAAACATTAATATTAAAGATGCTTTGAAACAACGTGTATCATGAAAAGCGCTATATGAATGAATTTGATTTGACTTCTTTGCAAGACAACTAGATTTGGGTACATTTAAATATCAGGTTTTTCATTTGTGCAAAGGAAGTGCCACATTTTCATTTCAACGTTGTTCGGTGCACATCTTTTGAAGATGAATGCAAAATTTGTACTTTTTCTGCAGAAGATGTTCTTGCTCATGCAAACACTGGCTAATTTAAACCAAACCCAAGCTGTTGTGTTACCAGCATTCTTCCTAATATCTTCTTTTGTCATCAGTAAATTGTGATTTTTGTGTGAACTGCCGCTTTAACACTGAGGTTTAGTGCTGTTTGAATCACTGTAGGCGACAGTAACCTGTTTGAGGAATATCAGTAGCGCAGGGCCTTTGAAAGACTGTAAGGACTGAGTGGGATTGAGGTTATTCAGCGCGGTGGAAGCCTTACATTCAGCTCCATCAGATAACGGCAGGATCGTGTTTCTCAGTGTGTGTTTGTGTGAGTGAAGCTCTTGCTAATGAAAGCTTGTGTCGCTCCACACGGCTCACTATTAGAGGAAAACCACACACACACCCTGATCGTTATCATGATATGGACTCTGTCCTACATACACACACACAGAGATGTGCAGATAACACACTTTTGAAGATGTGTGGATGAGAGCGCTGGGCCTGACAAACTTCTGTCTGTGCCGTTTGTTGAACGTTTGATTGCTGCCCAAACTATACCACCAGAGCTCTGAAGATGAGAGATTTTCAGTAGTTTTAACAAGCTTCTGCAATGCTTGAAATGCAACTAAACTCACGTTAACACGAGGAGAACATGCAAACTCCAAGCAGAAAGGCCTGCTGTCTGAGCCTGTCCTGATATCATAATGAAGAAAAAAATAGAATAAAATAAAATAAAAAAAAAAAATATATATATATATATATATATATATATATTTTAAGTGTTGGTAAAATCTTGTTTTTAGTAGGAAAACATTTTTGACTTTTATAATAAAAACAGCCAGACACAAGAACAGTTTTTTCCCCCAGGCCATATCCCACCTGAACAACACATAACACACCCCAGTTCTGTACATCTGTAAATAGCTCATCAAACCTTCATCTGTACATAGGACACATGCACATTCACAGTTCTGTCTATGGACATTTTTCTTTTCTATATATATATTTTTTTATTTTTATTACTATTGTTATTTATAATGAATTGTTGTCTGCACTATGTTTGTACTTTCTGTACTGGAAGCTCCTAACACCAAGACAAATTCCTTGTGTGTGTAAACACACTTGGCAATAAAGCTCTTTCTGATTCTGATTCTGATTCTGAAAAGTAATGTGGTGTGGCCAAAACAAACAAAAAACATATGTATAAAAAAGTGTTTCATGTGATAGTTAAAGCCCATGGTGTTAAATTTAAACCATTTTAGATGTAACCATTTACCATGTTGAAAATAGTATGAAAAAATCTAAACAATATAAAATGAACAGGAATACAAAAAAGGTATGTTTAATAGTAATGCCATTGTTAACTAAACTATTACAAATCATTTTTGATAACTGAAACAAAGCTAAAATAAAATATATTATTATTTGATAGAATAAATGAATGAATGAATATATAAAAATAATTCTAATATTAATATTGTATGTATATGCATTTCATTTTTTTTTTTGTTTGACTGAAATATAAAAAACAAGCTAGACAGAAATGTAAAAATGAATAAATAAAAATGACAAAAACACTTTAAAATTAAATACTGAAAATATAAAAAATAATAGCTAATAATAGCTAGTAATTGTATGGAAATAATATTAAAGAACCACTAGGTTAATACATTTTTTAAAAGATTTTTCCTTTTCTTTCTTTTTTTTTTTAAACTAGATTCTTATTTGTCATCAAAACAAACAAACAAACAAACAAAAAACTGATTGAAAAATGATTGAAACTATTGATTCCAGTGACATTTCTTGACATGTTTTAATGTGCATTATAATGTCTGCAGGCGTTCTCATACGGCCTCTTACAGAACTTAATCTGTTGTTAAATATCTGAGACCATCACAAAACCATTAATACCATTAATTAGGGAGTTCTGTGTGTGTTTAGTGAAGTGTGTGCCAGGAGGTGATCTCTTCTCTCTCCAGACTCATGTTTGCATGCATGTGTGTTTGAGCATATGTAAACACTGGCGAGTGTGAGACCTTAAAACGTTTCCTGTGGTAATTTTAAGTTAACAAAGATCCAAAGCCAGTTTGTGAGTTAACGAGCGTGTTTCTGGCCTGATACCTTCCCCAGATTGGCGTCAGGCCTCAGCAGAAGCAAACTTCACATGGAGATGTTGATCTGGAGAAGGAGAGCGCGAGTGTGAATGAATTGGTTTGGTGGAGTCGCGTGAGAGGTGCAAGCGCATGTGATAATTTCTGAAGAATCTCACCCTCATTTATAGACGTAGTGAAGCACGTTTAGCTCAAATCCCTCCGCCGTGGCTCATGATGCGCTGACACTTGTTTGTGTGAATGTGTGTTTAAAGCATGTTTTCAGGCTTCAGTCAGAGCTGTTTCTCTCTGGAAGTGCGTGACAGTCGCCGAGTGAAAAGCCCAACGCACTCGCTGACGACAGGGAATCATGGTTCAAAAAAGCCCAATGATTGTGCTGACACTGGGGATTCAGGCCTCGCTTGCTCCTCTGCGTCTCCCAGCATGCCGCTCTCCTCTGCTCCGATTGGCCGATTACACATAGTTTGCACACATTATACACACACACACACACACACAAAACAGTCAGACAGTTTATTCAGCATCATGCATTAAAGTGGAAGCACACATTCTAAAGGAACAGTTGAAAAATTGGAACTTTCAAAGCACTGAACACTCAATTTTGAATCATGCTATGATTTCCCAGACAACAGAAGCATGAAGTGACCAAAAACGTGATCGTATTATTGATTGAGTTGAACTGAGTAATTGGAGAATTTTAATTTTTATTATAAATGATGATAGTATTTATTATTAATACTTTATTTTGACTTGTGGTGTTGTTTTAGTATTGTTTATATACCAATATAATATTTTATTAATGCTTTGAATTAGCTGTAATTTTTAGATTTTAGTTTTCATTTTAATTTTAGCTTAAGTTTTAGTCTATTAATATATTTATTTTTTTCATATATTTTTTAATATAATAGAAAATAGAAATAGAAGTAAATAGAAAAAAAACAAAGAAACAGAAATGTTGCCTTACCAACAATATTATTTCTATTACAATTTCTATAATTTTTTTAAAAAGTTGGATTGATTTACTCAATAATGAATGTATACATTTATTCTCAATTAAAACTAAAGAGAAGTATAAAAACAAGTTACCAAAACGTGACCATTTATACATTATTATAGCATTTATTAACTTTGAATTAGCTTTTATTTTTACATTTCCAGTTTTCATTTTAATTGTAATTTTAGTCATTTTTGTGCTTTTGCCATTTTAAATACTTTTTAAAAAATATCTATCAGACTTTATTTCTGTTTTGGTTTTAGCAAATTTTACTACTTCTACTTATATATATATTAGTGCTGTCAAAATTAAAAATTAGCGCGTTAACGCAGGCGATTAATTTTTCAGTTTAACGCATTAAAAATATTTAACACTGTTAACGCAAGGGCGGAGCTAGTGTTGGCCACCCACTCACAACTGCTGCCTCTGTCTCTTTTTTCTTGATAAGAAGTGCATTATTTAGTCACAGAACCTATTTACGGCCACATCAAACGGGAGACGTTTCAGATGCGCACTTCACTTTACCTCAGCGCCAGGTGCGAGTCAAACGAGCGGAAACGGAACTGTGCGCTCTTCAATTGCACACGTAAATGTGCAGGCACGTACTGCAGCCTGTATCATTTCATACCAAGCGCGCGAAAGAAACGACGTGTATGCGTCAATGTCGTACCAATGTTGTGGTAAGTTAAGTCATGAAGTTACCAAAAAGGCAATTAAAGCTGCCTTAAAACTGTATAATGCATATAATATGTTATATAGCCTATGAATCACAATTAAGAACGTCTCTGAAATGGTTTTCCAAACTGTCCTGGAGCAGCCCAGCACTGTCTCACTCATCTAACACACTCGATTTAACTTGTCAGCTCATTAAGACCTGAAGTGGGTCAGAAAAGGTAAAGAAAGTTGAGAGAAAATACGATGCATGTCAGATTCGCGTCATGCTCAGCAGCGGCAGCTCTTAAAGTAATAGCACCCAAAAATAACCTAATAACCAGCTGCTGTGATGTCTGTTCATCAAGAATAAAAGAAAAAAAAAAAAAAGAAGAAAAAAAAAACAGGAAATCAATAACTTTTATAGCTTTAAGGGTTCATCTATATATAATTTAGAATTTAATGTTTTATAACTTTATTCAATTTCTGTATATTTCCTACTTGCTGAAGGGCACAGGTAAATATGACATTTATTATAATGGGTTTCTGTGAAGATTGGTTAAAGTTCACTTAAATTAGAAGTTATTTTATTAAAGTGTAATAAATATTAAAATTGATAGCTCTCAATTATACTGTAATGTGTGTGTGTATATATATATATATATTTTTTTCCCTTTTTTTTTCTTTAAGTAATAGTTTTAGTATTTGTTAACAATAAAAAACACTTCAAATATTGAATATGGAGAAAATCTTGAATATATTTGAATATGGAGTCTTCAGTCTTCATATCTGTCACGGCTGTCTGTAATGCAGTAGAAAGTTGAATCCAGCTCTGCTCCAGTGTTGCTTTAGTTCAGTCTGAAGTGTTTCTGGAGGTTTGAGACCTGAGGAATCTGTAAACATCAGCACCTATTCATATCCACTGCAGCGCTCCGGCATTCCAGATCCATTATCAGCCGGATAGAGCCACGAAACAACGGGATTGCACAGGAAAAACAGAGAGAGAGAGTGGGCGAGAGAGGTGTTGAAAGGCTTGTTTGTAACCAGGGTTTATATGAAAGGTCTCACAATGCACTTCCGCATGGCTTCAGGATCTGCAGAAGTGTTGATGTGTGTTCTGCATCTGCTCTATAGCGTCTCTTTATGCCCGTTATGATCATCATTTGGTGTTATTTCCCAATTAACACTAAAGCAATGGTGCAAAGCATCTTGGGACACACCTCTCAGTTCCCACTCAGACATGTGGAGTTATTTAGTCTTTCGCTGCCTGCAGGAGAACGTGTTGACCTGATTTTTTTGGTTTGTTTTTGATGAGTGAAAATGTCCTTGTCAGGTGACCTTTGACCCTGGACGGTCCGTCACTGTCATCAGCTGTCTGGAGCGATCGCTCACTCGTCTTCTGGGAAACAGTGTCAAATACTGTGTGTTTCAGATTGACACATCGGACATACTGTGCTGGTTCTGTGATACAATGATGGTGTCAAGTGTAGTAATGCCATGGTACTATGACAAATTACATGCAATTATTGACATATTCTTTACAGCACTTTACTGCTTTAACAGGTAGTACCATGATACCATGATGTGCTTTTTACTGAGCAGCTACTCTGCATTGCTTTAAATGGAGATGTTTAAGCCTTGATTTGCTCATTGTAATAAATAAATTATAGCGATAGTGAAAAAATAATAAATCAGCTGATTTTTGCCCATTTTAACAAACTATTACAGATCTATTACAAAGCTTTGGGTAACAGAAATAAAGTTGAAAAATGTAAATATTAGATGAAAAAATTTAAATATAACTTATTTCACTTAGTTGGGCGACATTTCTAATTTTCTTTCAAGTTTGAAGTATTAAAACTATTAAAACTGAAATAAATCGAAATGAAAGTTAAATAGAAATTAAAAATACTAAAAACTAATAAAAATGACAAAAGCAACAAAATTACTAAAGCTTTAAATAAAATTAATACAGTATGAGAACTAATTAATGCAAGGTAATTAAAACATATTAATTAAAATATAAAAATATATAAATAATAACACTGATTTTAGATTACCTGCATTGGCCAATACTTTTCTCTTGTCTTTTTTGGCCTATAAAGGTTTTTTTTTTTTTTTTTAATTCTTAGGTCCGTTGATGGTCTTGTCATTAATAATAAATTATTTCTGTTTTCAATTTTGAGTGAAGTGAATTTGACTAAAGCTGAAATTATATAAAATATCAATATTGGAAAACTTATCTTCAACTGATTTTATTTATTTATTTATTTATTTTTTGTAGTTAGTTGCCAGGGCAATATTTCAACAATGAAGTACTAAAATAAAGAAACAAAAACAAACATATATATATAAACACACACACACACACACACACAGATAGATAATTTTTATTAATTTTTATTGAGTAAATGTTGTGTAAAAGTTTTGATTTTGTTTGTATCAGTATTGATAATTTAATAACCTGGATTGATCACTAAAACAGTACTTTTTCCTCTCTTTCTGTGTTCATAGGTGGCTTTATAATTGTCAGACAGAAGGAACCATTGAAATCTTGAGTGAACTCGCTTCATTCTCACTCAACCAATCTGCTGGAAGGGGTGGAGCCACACTCAAACCAGCCAATCCAGAATGAGGGGTGGGGCCATGGGGGTTTTACAAGTGCTGCTATTGGCCAGTGTGCTGGAGCCTGCAACTCTGGGTGAGTCTTATGCTTTCATTGCTTTAAAAAAAACAAAACAAAAAAAAAAAAACTGTGGTTTCCAATGGCTTTTTACAAGCATTTTATATCCAAAAGCAGAAAATATAAAAGTGTTTTAGCAAACGCCAAATGAAGAGACACACAATATATGAGATGCAAAGGCAATATTTGATGCAAATCGAATGTTGTTAAGCTAACAGCATGATCCTCTAATAAGCAAATAATGACACCTATTGGGGAAAACAGTACACTTTTGCAGCTAGATTGAATGTCTTATGTAATGATGCCTTAAAATGAGTCTAAAATAAGCTGTTTAAAATGTCAGCTTGGTTATGTTGTCTACTTATTTTAACAACCCTCAGTAGTGCACCTTGAAATGTGGTCTTATGTAGGTAGCTTACTACATTTTTGGAACAATATAAACACTGAAGTTGATTCAGCGAAACCAGCTTAGCTCTTTCTTGAACAGAAAATGGCCATAATGGGCGATTAGAGGTGCTGCCATCATTTCAGAGGATATTTGGCCGCAGATGTTGGACAGAGAGGAACGTAATTGTAGATCGGGGAGAAATAAAGCAGTGCAGCAGAAGCAGGAAAGAACGATTTAGAGAGAAAATTAGACATAGAGATGTCTAATAGCATGAGGTCAATAATTATTTATTTACCATTTGTTTGTGGGTATCCATGTAATAAGGCTCGTCTAATTAAAAAAGCTAATGAGCTGCGTTGTTCTGTTTTCCATTCGACATGCAACAGACTTAAAAGCACACACACATCCAGCGATTTTACCGTCTCCAGCTCTGAACTGCTGTAAAGAAAAAAGGAAAGCAGCGCTCATGTTTTAAAGGCTGTAGATACTGAAACTTACTGCTGTAATTAAATGACCTGTGGGAGTGTTTTCATCCTTCTGCTGAAGCTTTTCTGTGATATTGATGTCTACAGTGCTTTATTGTTTATAATGTAGATTTTTATATGAAATTTGAAGGACAAATTTGTGTGCTGCAAGACTGAAAGTCTCTCTTTAGAAGTAAAAAATGTCCTTACAAAAGCAGTTTGCATGAATGCAAATGATAAATATCATGTGAAATTGTATCTATACTGATAATATTCTAACTCTTAATATCAAAAAATAAAAAATGAGAAATGTTTCTTGAGCAGCAAATCAGCATATTAGAATGATTTCTGAAGGATCATGTGGCACTGAAGACTGGAGTAATGATGCTGAAAATACAGCTTTGATCACAGAAATAAATTACATTGTACTGTATATTCACATAGAAAACAGATATTTGAAATTGCACAAATATTTCACAATATTACTGATTTTACCATATTTTTATCAAATAAATGCAGCCTTGATATATGAGAAAGAGACTTCTTTCAAAAACATTAAAAAATCTTAATTATTCTAAAACTTTTGATCTGTACCCTAGTGAAAAATAAATAGACTACAGTGTATTTAAAATACATTTATTTCATGTTAAATATACTATAAATACATTAACATACTTATGTACTCAATAAAAATATCCTGCAGTTGTACTTTTAGGATACTAAACCGGTATACATTTCAACTAAAGATAGACTGAAGTATATTTGATTGTGCTAAAGTGCAACTATTGCAAGTATACTTTAAATATCTTGACCTTTATTGTTCAAAGATCATACAATCCTCATCAATAGTAACGTTACAACACATTTTAGGCTTAATGTGCATTGTGCACAAGTAGTACTCCAAATAAAGTTTAATTATAATTTTTATATCAGTAAGTCTCGAGCAATATGTTAGTAAATATGTTAATAGATTTGAACTATACTTAGTATGAAATAAATATATTTTAAATATATTACTTTTGACTAGGGTAGTGCACATGTATTACAAGAAAAAAATATTGGGAAACCTGAACAGGATTCAGTTCATATATATTACATAATATTACGTATTTTGTAATTGTTGCATTGAACTGAAAACAGCAATTTTTTTTTTTTTTCTTGATCAGGAGACGCGTCTCTGTGTCATCAAGTTAAACCACAGATTAAAGTCATGTTTGAGTTTACAAGCAAATAAAGATGTTCTCTTAATATCACAGGATAATTCCACAATCTCTCTCCATCTTTCACCTACTGACCCACTTAGAGATGATCGCAAATCCTGTTTGTGTCCCGTACCCAGATTCAACACACACAAGCCAACAGCGTTTAATGGAGATTCATAACTATTTTACAGTTCGGCAAATTGATGACTCATTTGTATGAATTCGTAATCTCATGTGCACTTTTTCGTATGATCTTCTTACGCCTCACTGATGGTTATGTTTAGAGTTGGATCTTCATGCTTATGTTTACCCTAAAAATCATGTACAGTATTTGTATTAATCACATCATAAAAAAAAAAAAAAATAAAATAAAAAATCATATGAAATCCCCTCTTTGTAAAATATAGTCAAGTTCAGGTTACACAAACACACAATGGTGGAGAATAATATTATAATAATAATATGCTTGAATGTGTCTAGAAAATACATTTTAAATATTATAATTAGTATAAAAATTATATATTATATTCTTAAAGTAGTATATATAGTAATAATATTTCTACATAAAAAATATAAATACATTCCATTCAGTTAAAAAAAAAAATCCAAATTAGCTGTTTATGCATAAAAAAAAAAAAAAAAAAAAAAAAAAAAAATCTGCCACTGGATAAGAAAAATAAACTTGTTTTCTCTTTGAATTAAGTTTATTTTTCTTTATATCAATGCTTATGTATTTGGACTGAAAACAAGACAAAAATACAGACTGAGAAAATCTTTATTTATTTATTTATTTTGCTATGTTTTGAGTCCACACACACACACACACACACACACACACTTCCTCAAAATTAGTTATTAGTTATGCTTACAAATGTATAAGCATAGAAGCATATTGCTTAATTTTGACATATTTTTCAGAAAGCGGATCTCAATATCTCATGTATCTCATGTAAAGTAATTGTATCTTGATTTAATAATGTGTAGATATGCATGCTGAAAAACAAGATAAAAATATAGTTTAATTAGTGTGAGTTTTGGTAATAAAAAGTTTGCTTTTTTTATTTATTTTTTTTTTATCTGCACTTTTTACATTTAACATTTAATTACAGTACAAAAAAAGTGCTACATTTTTAAATTAAGTCATTCGGAAGCAGTTAAAAAAGTGCTTTGACTGAGCCAGACACACATGAAGCAACAGAAAGGGACAGAAATGTTGTGTTATTTAACATAAAATAAAGCTAGTATTAAAGGTAGTGTGTATCTACACACATTCAGAGCTTATTGTATCTGGATGGAGGATGAAGTACGGAGGATTTCTGAGCTTCAGAACATTTCACACAATCCATATCCAGAGACCGAACAGGCTTTTTTTAGTTTTGTGTCAGTATTGTCACAGTAGATCAGTGTCGGTGCTGTCGGCCGTCTGAGGAAGGTTTGAAGTCTCACACACGTGTAACAGGCAAAAACATCCATCTGACACATGTATACACAGAACAACAATTAGAAACTAGGCCAGGTGGACTGTCGGGATCTTGAGTAGACATCAAACGGATCAAAATGCCCATGCTTATTATGTGTGTGTGTGTGTGTGTATCAGTGTGTTTGCACTCGCTCTCACACACACACTGAATAAATAACCTGAGCTTCTTCATCTTTGCCATGATGCAACCCTGAGGAAACTCAGCAGTGCGTCTGAATCAGTGTGTGCTTGTCTGCATTCTGATGTCCCTCAAAACCAGAAACACCTCAGCTGGGCTTTAAAACATGCTCGTATTTATTGCACGGCTCTCTTGATTGTGATTGGTCAGCCGCTGAACTCTGTGGTCAGGTGATTTGTTTAGTGACCAGTACGTTGTGTAATTGACTGTACAGTACATAGCTGTGCAGGTTTCGTGACTTTCTATCCTCTTTGTTCATCACATTCTGTAGATAAATAAATGAGCTGAATTTATTTATTTTTATTCTGCAAGGATGCATTAAATTAATCAAAAGTGACAGTACAGACGTTTATAATGATACAGAGGATTTCTATTTTAAATAAATGCTGTTCTTTTGAACTTTCTATTTATCCAAGAAATCGGAAAAATAAAATGTATTACAGTTTCCACAAAAATATATATTTCTGAAGGATCATGTGACACTGAAGACTGGAGTAATGATGCTGAAAATTCAGCTTTGATCACAGAAATCAATTACATTTTGCTATAAATTCACATAGAAAACAGATATTTCAAATCATCATAATATTTCACAATTTTACTGTATTTTTAATCAAATAAATGCAGTATTGTTTGGCAGAAGATTACAAAAACATTAAAACATCTCATCAAACCTAAACTTCAACAATAATGTACATTTATATTGTTAATGTACATTTAGTTAGAAATGCCTTGAAATTTTGAGTTCTATGTTATTTTTTATGATAGCCAATAAAAAATAAATAAATAAATAAATAAAAAAATTATGTAAAAATAAAAAATAAAATATATAGGCAGACATTTAGGCAACAATCAACAGTCAACTATATCATTTGAACCGAGGTTGAATTGTGATTGAGTAATTTATCGTATAGTTTTTTTTTTACAGTATATTAGTATGTTTTTCATAAATATGATGACAATTTATTGTTTCAAGTTATCACGTTCAGTATGTTGTAATGCCATGTAATTTGCCCATTTTTGTTGGTCATAACAATGCTATTCATAATATTTCATCAACATAATTACTTTCTGTCTCAAAGACTACTTTTCTGCTGATATAACCAAGTTCACGTGGGTGAGAAAACTAATTTCAGCCAATAATTTTAGACTTAACATGTTTAAGTCAGTTTTAGTGAATGAAATCCTACTGTATTTTCAGCTGAGCATATATTGTTTCACTCAGAAATGCTTCTCGTTATGTTCAGTGAAAGCCATTTCAAGTTGTCTTTCCTCATTTTGTGATGTTTGCAAGTGACTGATAGGGATAATTCATAAAAACTCATTATTTACTCGAGTCATTTCAATCCTATGCAACTTTATTTCTTCTGTATAAAAACAAAATATGTTTTTTGTCCATAGAAGGTCAGTGTAGTTTAATTCTGTTTTGGACCCCACTGACTTTCATTATCGCTGGTCTCCAGACTATAACTCCATCTCACACGAGTATACCAAGAGAAATGATCAAGAATAGTTTTGTGTCAGTCAGGATATTTTTGACATTCTTAATTTCTTTGTTCGGGGACAGTTGCTAATAGCGTGAGAAGTGTCTAATTAATTTCACCGAAGCTCTCCCACTTCTTCTTCTCTTAATTAGTGCATTTTAAAGTTATTTTGACTGCAGGGATTTGTGGCTGTAATAGTGTTGGCTTAACAAGATGATTTGTTAGAAAGGAGCGTCTGACCGGAGACTCGTTCAGAGAGAAACCTGCAGACCAGATTGCGTTTGCATGCAGGGAACACCGAGGACGTGAAGAGCTCATTTAGACACGTTTTCCTGTAATCAGCAGATTGAGCCGCTGAAGAGCCTCAGGAAAGAGAAAAACTTCATTTGCTTGGATCGCTGTGTTTCGTTTCGTCCCGGCCGTGTGATTGGAATAAAGGTTTCATGGCAAGTGCTATAAATAATTGGCCTTTCAGTAAACCAGACGGAGCATATTCTGTAGTTATTTCCCATAATGCAATGCATGTGTGCACATCTGAACAAAACACACTGATATCAGTCTTCATATATCAGGGCTGGGGAAGCTCGTTATTTAAAGATGTTTCAATACAGTCAAAATATCAGTTTGAACGCTACTAACCAGAGTTGTTTTAGTGTCATTGATATATTATTGTACAATGATAAAAAAAAAAAAAAAAAAAAGTTGGAAAGTTTTTGCTCAGAAATTGCTAAGAAATTTCATGAATAATTACAAAGAAACTGCAAGTAACACATTGAATTAAATGTAAAATGTTAAAAGGAGAAAGACTGAAATTTATTTATTTTTTGTAAAACATATTGCAATATTCTTTATTTAAATTATTTGTTTTTACAGTGCAGTTTGTGGTAATATTTCAAATTAGAATATAATTTTGTTCTCAATTTAATTTGAAAGTTTTAGTAATATTGTTGTGTTTTTGTCATTTTTTATTAGTTTTTTTATATATATATATATATATATATATATATATAATTTTTAATGAATTTTTATTTAGCAATTTTAGTTTGAGTTATTTTAGTACTTTTATGTTTTTAATTATAGTTAACTATAATCCTGTTACTAACTTTTAGGAATTTTGATTTGTGGTTTTGGCATTTATTTATTTATTTACTTGCTATATGTCTATGTAGAGATTTTTATTTGTTAATTTTAATTTAATTGGCTTAAGTTATTTTAGTACTTCAAGTTGTTGAGCAATGATGGTAACTAGCTGTAATAAAATAAGTTTGTTATTTCAAGTATGAACATGTTTGTTTGTTTATTTTATTTTATTTTATTTTATTTTTTAGTTTAGTTAACTATAATAACTTGGTACAGTAGCGGGAAGGGATTTTGTTGTGTGTTTTTGTAATTTGCATTTATTTTCAATTTTTTATGTTTGTTATTTTTTTTATATATCTGTCTAACTAGCTTTTATTCATTTAGATTTATTAGTTTTAGTTCTGGTTTGAGTTATTTTAGTATTTCAAATGTTTCCTTGGCATGTTTTAGGGTTAGTCAGTGGAAGGAGACTCTCGATCTCGTTAGTTTTCTGCTCGTGTAACACATTTGAATGCATTTGCTTGCGAGTGTTTTGTTTGTTTTCTTCATCCTGCTCGCCGACTCTCATTTGGATCTTTGAATTTTAAGTAACTCCAGTTACAATGAGCCTGAAGAGCTGTGAAAGCAGGACGTTTCTGCAGCTTCCTGTGTGAACATGTGTGAACAGACACGTTTTGTGTGGAGAAGCATGCGATTAAATTACACTTGTACATTTATTTGCATTTCAAAACTTTTTCTACCACTTTAAATCTACTTTGAATGTGGGAAATGGCAACTTGTTTTTGTGTAATCTCTCTTGTGGACACACACACTCACACACTCAGGGTTGTCATACTTGTCAAGTGATTGCAGAAGCATTTTTTCTTATGCAAAGAGAAACGACAGCTGTCACACTCACACACAATTTCCTTCTTTCTCCCTCTACTTCTGTCTATCTGTATCTCATTTCATTTGCCGGTTCGTATCCGGTGTCGTTTTCCCTGGAAATCTCTGTCATTCGCGGTGGCTAAATGAAGCTCTGATTGCGTTAGCAGGCCGATGGCTGTGCGTTCCTGGTGACTTTATTAGCCGCGCAGATGCAGGATGGGTTACAAACACGCTGTCATGTTTGATTATATCATCGAGCTGATCAATATTCGCCATAATTCCAGATATCAGGCTCTCTGGAGTTTAGCCGGATGAAGCACAGATGCGTTTTGAGATTTCCAGTGAATTATGTTGTCTGTGTTCGGATGTTCTTTACATTAAAGCATTAGGAACGGAAACAGACATTTGAGTGGAATAGATCAAAACGTGCCTCCGGAAAATAGAGACGGATTTTGCTGGTAAAAACTGCATGCATTGTGGCATTGTGACCAAAAAACAAAAAACAAAACAAAAACTAATATATATAATAATAATAATAATAATAATTATATATATATATATATATATATATATATATATATATATATATATATATATATATATAAAATGATAACCACCACCACCATTTTGTTGTTTTGTCATTATTATTACTGATTTTTTTTATATATGTATAAATTAAATTATAAATTATATATAAATTAAAACATGTTGCTTCTATTCATTTTTATTGATTCGTTTTAGTTTATTTTAGTACTTCAAGTTAAATTAAACGAAAATCTGAAAACAAAGAAATAAAATAATTTTTTTTTTTTGCTTCTTTTTTTTTTAATTTTTATTTTTAAATAAGTGGTTTTTAAATTTTTAAGGTTAGTAGAAGGAAGGATTTTTTTTTTTTTAGCTGTTATTTCGAGCATAGAAAATAAATAAATAAATAAACAAACAGATGGAAAGATTAGAAATGAAAGCCTTTATTGTGTACATGTGGAGATTCAGGAGTGAAACAACTGCACGTTTGTTTTAGAGACCCTAAAGGTTAGTAGAAGGAAGGAATCTTTTTGTGTGTTTGTCTTTTTTTTTATATATGCCTTTTAAAATATGTTTTAATTTATGTTTATTTATTAGGTTTTAGGTTGTGGGTGAAATATGACCCACATGTTTTCGTGAGACTCACTCATAAGTGTAAGTGTGCACGCTTGGGTATGTGTACAGGTGTATAGATACACATGTATATATACTGTATGTTTGTGTTCAAATAGTTACTGTTTGCACAGATGTGTATGTCTGTGTTTTTTGGAGCAAATATGTAACTATCAAACTTTTTTTGCAGATAAAAACCGTATGTATGTTTTTTAGGTGTGTCATCATCCTCAGTAAATATGTGCTTGCGTGTATGTTGTGTTTGTATGTCTGTAACGTGTGTAATATGTATTTCTTCAGTAAAGCCTGAGGCGATTGAACACAAGCGTCAGTTTGACTCTGAGTTTGTCCTGCTCGGTTATTTTCACATGCTCAAACACACACACACACACACACGCGCGACCCTGTATTTAATAAGTCAACTCCAAACCGACAGTGTCTTACTTCTGCAGATCTCATGCATTTATTATTCAGTCATCTTATTCAATGCAGTCAAGTGTATAACTTTTTCTCGAGGAAACGATCGACCGAAAACTGCACTCAGTGATTTCATACAGTCACACACTCATAAACGCTCACGTCTGTGGAACTAGAGGACATTAGGTGATGGGTGAGACGTGTGTGATGTTATAATAGTGTGATAGTAAGATTTACAGCCATTCATGCACTCAGTATTTAATGCTCAGTCCTCCCTAATACATGTGATCACGATAATAAAAGCTGCAGCTCGATATCTAATCATAGTTTTGCTGATGCCCTGTAGGTACAGCCAGATAAAACCAGTGTAAGGTTTAAGACCGACCACTTAAACCAGTCTGGATATATGAAATATGATGCAGGGCACCAACTCCATAAGTGCAGTTATGCACTAAAATTCAAGATATTGGTGCAAAAAATGCCCCTGTATTAGTTTTTGTCTCATATCACATGATAAGCGATGTCACACCAGTAATGACAGCAGAATCACACAAGTGCTGATTTGAGTGCTGTCCCGAACATCACCAGTTTAAATGTGATTATATTTTAAACACAATATTGGGTGTTTTTGCACAATTTTGCCAATGAAAATATTACCTATAAAGCCACAGCAGAACTGTTGTGTGTCTGTGAGCAACATAGTGGCTTTTATTAGGGATGGGTGGATTGATCCTTAAGTATCGATACTTTCGATACTGATGTTGTATCGAAAGGATCGATCCTCACATAAAAATATCGATTCTAAAGTGCTTTTTTTTTAACCATTAATTTTATTTATTTGTCAAGAAATTCGGTGCATAAAATAAGCTTCTAAGTGGAAAAATAGACTATATTAGCGAATAATTGTGTTGGATAGAACATTTCTCCTGCTCATCGGAACACACGCGAATACTGAAAGACAGAATCAATCAATCACAGACAGCGTTCGCTGCTGACGCATGGCTCAGTCACAGTGTTTGTTCAAATAGGACTGCGTTTCCCAAAAGCATCAGAAGTATAAGTAGATCTTAAGAAACCATTGCCAAATTATTACATTACATAACATAACATTGTTAATTAATTCAGAAAAATGCATCACGGTTTCCACACAAATATGAAGCAGCAATAATAATCAGAAATGTTTCTTGAGCAGCAATATTAGATTTATTCTGAAGGATCATTTGACACTGAAGACTGGAGTAATGATGCTGAAAATTCAGCTGCACATCACAGATGCATTTTAAATTACATTTTAAAATATATTAAAATATAAAATAGTTATTTTTTACAATATTGCAGTTTTTACTGTATTTTTGTTCAAATAAATGCAGCCTTAGTGAGCATGAGACTTATTTAAAAAAATATTACAAATTCTTACTGACTCCAAACTTTTGTGTACATATAATATTTATTTAAATAGGCTAGTTTGTGCAAGTAAATTTATTTAAACTGGTTGTTAAAAGTTCAAATGGGCTGTGTTATGTTCTGTAATTGCTGTTAGTAAATTTGTCAGAAAAAAAAAATATGCTAAAGTTTCACCTTTAGGGGTACAACAGCCTGGCAGCCTTTTACAAAAATTAACCATGGTTTTATTACAGTAGCCACAGTTTACGACAGTATTTGTAGTAAAACTGCAGTAACCACAAATTTACCATGGTAATAATAATAATAATACATTTTAGTACCATGTTTATTTTTCATGAGGTACCTTTAAAGGTGCACCTTTGTAACTTATCTACCCTTAAAGCATGCATACTTGTATGGAACTAATATGCTCCCTGTTAGGGGTATAGTTGCACCTTTGAGGTTACTGCCCCTGTAAAGGGCTAAAATACAATTATAGTATATTTTATTTCTGACAGTGTAAACAAAAAAAGGCCTATGAAATGTTAAAAAACATTGCTTTAAAATCTAATATTAAGTGAGTATAATTACTGATTATATTCTTTTAATAATTTAAAATATCAGTTTAGTTTAGAGGTATCGGTATCGATATCGACGATACTGTGCTTGAAAATATCGGTATCGGATCGAAAATAAAATAAGAGGTATCGGCCATCCCTAACTTTTATTTTCTGAATGAATCCTCATTTTGAACCAATGATTCAAAGGCTCATTCATAGAGAGAGCCGTTTACTGAATTCCTGAATGAATCAGCAGTTTGAATGAATCGAATGAATGAATGACTCATACAGACTGCCACCTGCTGGCAATTTTAGTTTTTTTTTTTACAGTATTTTTCATTTATTTAAAAATAAAATAAAATAAATAAAATAAAAAATTAAAGGGATAGTTCACCAAAAAAATAAATTCTGTCATCATTTACTCTCCCTCATGTTGTTTCAAACTTGAATGACTTGCTTTCTTTTGCTCAACATAAAAGAAGGTATTTTCTATACCTAGTATTTCTATACCTAGTATTTCTAGTATTTTGAAGACTGCTGGTAAATAAGCTGGTTACCGGTGACTTTCATTGCATAAACAAAAAATACTAAGATGTTTCTCAGATTATCTTCTTTTATGCTCCATATTTTATGTTAGGTTGTTGTAGCCTAAACGTTTATGTGTAATAAATTTTGTTGAATCAAACAAAATATTTCTTTCTAACGCTACTATTTGTAATGTCTACTTGATACTTTCTCATTTAACTCAATAGCTTTAAATATTCTTTTGTGGGTATTTTCACAGCCAAATTTAGTTTGCGATTAATTAGACTAATTAATCGCCAAATCATGTAATTAATTAGATTAAAAATGTGTGTGTGTCTTTGTTACTTAAAATTAAATAAATGTTAACTGAAATAAAATAAAATATAAAAATAACTTATTTTATTTCAGCTAGTTTCCAGTGCAACATTTCTCATTTTCATTTAGTTTAACTTGAAATACTAAAATAACAAACTAAAACTGAAATAAAAATTAATAAAAACTATATAGACATATTTAAAAACAAGCAAAACAATTACAAATGGCAAAAGCACACAAAAAATATTAAAACTTTGTTTAACATGAAAGCAGAAAATATAACAATACAATATATATAATATAATAAGTTACTATAATATAATAATAAGTATATAATATAATAAGTTACTATAATACAAAGGTTGTTTTTTTTTATTTTAGCTGTTATTTCGAGTATAGAAGATAAATTAAAAAATAAATAAATAAATAAACAGATGGAAAGATTAGAAATGAAAGCCGATAATATCTTTATTATGTACATGTAGAGATTCAGGAGTGAAACAACTGCACGTTTGTTTTAGAGACCCAATTTAGCTGCTTATCAGATGACACACAAACACACACACTAAAATCCCTCGACACAAAGCTGTGTATGAACACGTATCTCACGCAAAGCTCCTGTCATATATATTCTTGCACGCAGTGTGATTGTGTGTATAGATGCTAAGCTGTTTGCCTTTTGGCGCTCTCATTTCGATTTCCTTTTTTGAGGCCGTTTTGTGAGTATATACATCACCATAATTGAATGAGACTGTGGTCTGCACTACACACAAACACACAAGCTTTTCATAATCATAAGGATTGCCTCCATTTCTGCTCGCTCACTCGTTTCATGCTAATAGGACGCAACCTGTGAGATTTACATGGAGCATTAATCATCCCGACTGCCACATTCAACCCAAACTCATATCCACGTAGACCAAACCTGGTTTGGTTTGGTTTTGTTTGTGCGTGTGTGTTTGTGTGCGACTCATGCTCTGAGGAGCAGCAGACTAGCGTGCTGTCGTTTGCATTTAGCGAACTCTGTCTGACAGATTGGCACTTTTTCAGTTCACTCTGAATTCGGTGGAGCAGAACAGCTTAAGAGAATCTCCTGCTAAAAAAAGCTCAAACTAGCCTGTGGTGGTTTGCTGGTCTTAACTTGCCATAAGCTGGCCTATTTTGGTAAAAAAAGAAGTGTGCTTAGTTGTACTGAATATGCACTTGTAGTGTACTTCGAATTTTAAAAGTATATTTAAAAATAAAACTGTACTTGCAGGTAATATTAATGAAATAAAAGTTTAGTGATTTAAAGAGATACACTTTAATGACTGTTTTCACTTAAATTTCACTTAAAGTTTTTATATATTTATTTATTTTTTAATATGTCTATATAGTTCCCTTTCAATACTTTACTCGTACTGCGTCTTACTAGATGCATATGGGGAAAACTCCTTTTTCTCCGATAACCGAAGCCTTTTTTAATAACGTAGTGTTACTGCACGGCCATTGGTTCGTGCAGTGCTTTAAAGACGAACCATTGGCTCAGCAGTGCAGCTATGGTGCACGAGCCTATGGCGGCGATGCCTGCCAGAATGGGCAGGGCATCTGGCTATAAAAGCAGCCGCATCGCCATAGGATCATCAGATTTCTTCTCCTTCAGCGACGACATCTCTTCGCTGATCTACGAGACTTGAAGCCCTTCTCGCCGTTGACCAGCCTCTGCAGCAGATCAAGACCCTCTGGCTCGGTTGATCTCGCGCTGACTCGCCGCTCTCTAGCTGCTTCAGCACCCGTAGCAGCCGCGGTCTCACGGTCCCCTGCCGCCATCTGGCAAACGAGGATATGAGTCTCGCCTCTCTGCGCTCGCGGATAGCTTTCTTTTCAGAGAGCGTCTCCGCCCCTCGCGCCCTCCCGCTTCCTTCCTCCCAGGAACCTGTGAGGAAAAAGCAACGGGGCAGAGGATGCAAGCGCACCGAGTTGAATGAGCTTACGCCAGCTCAGACCCCGCGTACATCACTCTCTCCCACGAGAGAGGTTCTGCCTGTCTTTTTCTCCCGTCCAGACCAGCGTCCCTCTGCGGCTGCGAGCGACCTGGTCTCGTTTGGGGGAAGTGAAGACGAGATCCTGGATGACAGCGTGTTACTGGCTGCATCAGATGCTGAGGAGCTGTCGGGCTCGGTTAGTGACCCCGCCCTCCTTCAGGCTGTGGAGCCCAGCGAGCCCAAGCCGAGCACGGACGCCAAACTGCTCCGCGTCCTGTCTAAGGCTGTGGATAAGCTGGGTTTGGAGTGGTCTCCACCGGAGGAGCCCACTCGCAGCTGCCTGGATGAGTGGTTCCTCGTCAGCGAGACTCACTGTTCTTCCCAGAAGTCCAGGAAGAACTGACCAGGTCGTGATGCGCCCCCTACTCGGCCCGCCTGCGTGCTTCTTCTTCATCCGCCCTCACCTCCGTTGACGGCACTGAGGAAAAAGGGTACGAGAGGATGCCTCCTCTCGATGAGTTGGTGGCCCCACATCTTTGCCCGCCCACGGCCATCGGTTGAACGCCAAAGGCTGTCCACCCGTCCAAGCCCTGTAAGACGACTTCAGCGCTCGCTGGACGTGCTTACTCATCGGCTGGACAGGTGGCCTCGGCGCTTCATTCCATGGTGGTCCTCCAGGTGTTTCAGGCCAAACTCCTCCGCTGCATAAACGAGACTGGCCCAGACCGCGCAGCATTCAGGGAGCTGCACAGTGCGACCGACCTGGCTTTACGCGCCACCAAAGCCACGGCCCAGGCGATAGGCAGGTCCATGGCCAGCTTAGTGGTGCTTGAGCGCTATCTGCCCCAGATCGGCACAGACTTCCCAGCTTGCGAAGACTGCGCCACCGGCTCCTCAGCCGGAGCCCCAAGATCGTTCTCATTCGGCTAGACGCCGCCTGCCTCCTAAGTGCCAGGGACCCCGGGCCAAGATTGTGCTGGACCAGGCGCCCAAGGCGTCATCCTGATCTGTGGGACAGGAAGAGGAGGGGGCTAAGTCCCGCGGTTGCTGGACCACCTCCCAAGTTGCCTCGGTTGAACCTCCAAGCACCCCGTCCAGTTCCGGGTGCTGAGGGCAATGTGTTTTCTGCAGTCACTGGGCCCGTTCAAGCGCCCAAACCGCCTACCGCTGTGATAGCGGAACAAATAAAACATGAACATTCTCAAAAAGAGAGCAAATTTCTTCCACACAATACGAGTGGCGCATCCCCGCACGGCGACAAACCACTCAAGTCAATCCAACTCATTTTCACGCGGCCCGAGGCCTGGCAGGCCATCCGCGGAGAGTGTCAGATTGGGTGATGGGGATAATAAAACGAGGTTACTCACTGCAGTTCACTCGAAGACCCCCGCGCTTCAGCGGTGTGGTTCCCACCTCTGTTCAGAGCAAATATGCACACGTCCTGCGCTCCGAGGTGATGACTTTGCTGGCAAAGGGCACTGTAGAAGCGGTCCCCCCAGTCCAGAGCGAGTCAGGCTTCTATAGCCATTACTACCTTGTCCCCAAAAAAGATGGTGGCCTGCGGCCCATCCTCGATCTCAGGTTCCTGAACTGCACTCTCATGAGACGGCCAATCAGGATGATTACATTGAAACAGATCCTCTCGCAAATACGCCCAGAGGACTGGTTCTTTTCTCTGGACCTGAAAGACGCTTACTTTCACATCCAGATAGCCCCCAATCACAGGCCATTCTTGAGATTCGCCTTTGAGGGTGTGGCTTATCAGTACACGGTCCTGCCCTTTGGGCTGTCCCTGGCTCCCTGCACTTTTACAAAGTGCATGGACGTGGCTCTTTCCCCTCTGAGACAGATGAGAATCTGCGTTCTCAACTACCTCGACGACTGGCTCATTCTCGCCCAGTCGGATGTGGAACTGCTGTCACACAGGACCCTCCTTCTCAGCCACTTAGACTGCCTGGGACTTAGGGTCAACTTTGCCAAGAGCACACTGTCCCCCAGCCAATGAATATCATTCCTGGGAACAGTTTTCGACTCAGCCCAAATGAGGGCGGCGATCATGCAAGAGCGCTCTGGCCATACAGCATCTCACGACCTCCTTCGCGACATGAGCCTCTCGCCCCCTCAAAGCATTTCAGAAGATGCTCGGCCTCATGGCCTCTGCGTCTTCAGTACTACAGCTGGGCCGAGGGTTCCACCCGACGCCTGGCGTCACGGACGCCTGCGAATCAAGGTAAACCGGGCCTGCGTGGCAGCCCTGAGCCCTTGGAAGTGTCATCAGTGAATGGAACAGGGTGTGCCCTTGGAAATGGTCTGCAGGAGAAAGGTGGTCTCGACAGATGCATCCAACACGGTTTGGGGAACTCTGTGCGAGGGCCGACCGGCCTTCAGCCTGTGGTCGGCAGAGGAAGGAAGTCTCCACATCAACTGCTAGGAAATGCTGGCAGTGTGTCGAGCCCTTCATACCTTCTTACCAGTCCTAAAGGGGCACCACGTTCTGGTCCGTTCAGACAGCATGACCGCGGTAGCCTACATAAATCACCAAGGGGGGCTCTCCTTGAGGCGCCTCCTCCTTCTAGTGGAGCACCTCTTGGTATGGTCTCAGCACAACCTTTGTTCACTGAGAGCGACGCATGTGCCAGGCAGACTGAACCATGCTGTCACGGAGCAACGTCCCCTCAGAGGAATGGACGCTCCATCCGCAAGTAGTTCAGGAGATCTGGGAGATCTTTGGCAAGGCAGAGGTCGACCTCTTCGCCTCAAAAGACAACTCTCATTGCCTGACCTATTATTCGAAGGACATGGACACGTTGGCCCACGACTGGCCCAACCTCCTCCTTTATGCTTTTCCCCCAATTGCTCTGATCCCGCAGGTCATCAAACAAATCAGGGAACACAAACACAAAGTTCTTTTAGTTGCCCCGCTCTGGAGGAACCAGCATTGGTTCTCAGAGCTGTCTCAGATGCTCACCGCAGCCCCTTGGCCCATTCCCCTGAGACGGGACCTCCTCTCTCTGGCGAACAGAACGTTGTGGCATTCCTGGCCCGAGCTGTGGGCTCTGCACCTTTGGCCTCTCGATGGGAGCTCACGGACCTCCCCGAGAGTGTTCAAAACCCATTCAGCAGGAGCTGCTGGACAAGGGGCGCTGCCCGTCCACGCTCAAGGTCTATGTAGCAGATATAGCAGCCTCGCACGCTCCTATAGCAGGCCAGTCGGTGGGCAGGAACAACTTAGTTGTTCGCTTTCTGAAGGGGTCCAGGAGGCTGAACCCTCTTCGCCCCTTCACAGTCCCTACTTGGGATCTGCCTACTGTTCTGAGGGCCCTGAAGGGCCCTCCCTTTGATCCGCTAAAGTCTGTTGACCTCCGACTCCTGTCGCTAAAGACTGCTCTGCTACTGGCACTAGCATCGGTCAAGCAAATGGGAGATTTGCAGGCGCTCTCTGTGAGCCCCACCTGTCTTCAATTTGGGCCTAACGACTCCAAGGTCGTCCTAAAGCCAAGGCACAGTTATGTACCGAAGGTGCTCTCCACTCCGTTCCGAGCACAGATCATTCCTCCCTCAGACGAGGACCAGGAGCTGAATTTACTCTGCCCCGTTAGGGCACTGAGAATCTACCTGGAGCGTTCCGCCCCCTTTAGGCAGATGGAACAGCTCTTCGTTTGCTTCGGTGACTGCCCTAAAGGGCATCCGGTCACGAAGCAGAGACTTTCAAGGTAGATAGTTGACGCTATTACGCTAGCTTACTCTTCCTTGGGCCTGCATTGCCCCTTTGGAGTAAGAGCACATTCTACAAGAGGCGTTGTCTCATCATGGGCGTGGCCTAGTGGAGTGTCCATCGCAGAAATATGTGCAGCTGCCGGCTGGGCCTCGCCGTCCACATTTGCTAGGTTTTATAACCTGGAAGTCCCTGCCTTACAGGCATGGGTCCTTTCTGCTTGAATGGACATGAACCTTAACAGGTGGGACCAGCACTGTGCAGAGCTTGGCCGTAGCACGCCCGACTCGACAGTATTGCTTACATGTGCGCACTCGGCCCCCAGGGTGCCGAGGCTGTATAGGTCCCCCTTGGGACGATTCCTGGGCCAGGCGCGACCTCAATGAGTTCGACTTGCTGCTTTGAGGACTTCTACTACTTGTTCTACTACTTGGCAAGTTAGTTATTCAGTCGTTCCCCTACCATAGCACGGCGTGGTTGTACTGGTTCCCCATATGCATCTAGTAAGACGCGGTACGAGTAAAGTATCAAAAGGGAACGTACTCGGTTACTATCATAACCTCGGTTCTCTGAGATACGGGAATGAGTACTGCGTTCCTTGCCGTGCTATGGTGCTGTACGACTCAGTCATCGCTTCAGTCGATATATAGCCAGATGCCCTGCCCATTCTGGCGGACTTTGGCGGGCATTGCCGCCATAGGCTTGTGCAGCACCGCTGCCGAGCCATTGGTTTATCTTTAAAGCACTGCACGAACCAATGGCTGTGTAGTAACACTGAGTTATTAAAAAAGGCTTCAGTTATCGGAGAAAAATGAGTTTTCCCATATGCGTCTAGTAAGACGCAGTACTCATTCCCGTATCTCAGGGAACCGAGGTTACGATAGTAACCGAGTACATTTTTGTCAAGTTTAATTTATTAGTTTTAGTTTATTTAGTTGAAATAAATAACTAGTTGAACCTTGAACAACTAGTTTAAATAAAATGTTTTTGTATTTCATTTAACTTTTATTTTATTTCAGGTAACATAGTTAGTGTAGTTTTAGTTTTATTTAACTATAATAACCCTGAGTACATGTAAAATACTTGGTTATAATGTTAACTGTACTTTGTCATTCGACATTACATTTAAAGTTAATATATTTTAAATGCTCTAAATTGCAACTTAATCATTACAAATGCATAACTAAAATATATATTTATATAGATGACATACAGGTTTAATTAGAAATGACAATGAAGTGTATTTTAGTTTACCATAAATGTTTGTCAGTACATTCAGCAGTACTGTAAACATAGTTCAAAGACAATAGAAGTAATTATGAAATTACACATAAAATGTACTTAGGTCCTACTTAATTGGGTCAAAAACACTGTACAATTTCAGCTAATTGGATTTCATATAAATTTAAACTACATTTTCAAAATACGCTTTCATTTAATTATAAATTACATGCAATTAAGTGTCTGAAAACATTACACTTAAGCATGTTATTTTTAAGTACTAATTCATTTGGTATTAAGTGCTCTTTTTAAAAGTGTGCTAAAGTACTTCTTTTTCGCTTCATGACAGAGGAACACACATACTGACAAAATGCACTGGAAGTCATTACAGCATCTGCAAAATCCATGAATGTAAATGTAGACGAAGCAGAACAGAAGCTGCAGCTAACACTCATTTAACACTGTTTAGAAATGAATGTTTCCTCTTGTAACATATGACCCAAACATGTGACCCTCCAATAATCAGTGTGATTACACACACACACACACACACACACACACACACACACACACAAGCGCAAGCCATCTGACACTTTCCAGAACAATGCAGACAGAGTCGCATGCGCTCTGGTGAACAGAAAGCCTTTATGAGAAAGAACAATAGGTGCATATAGTGAAGAGAGGATTAAGAATTTATCAGCTTCCCGACACTTTCCACTGAGAGAGAGAGAGAGAGAGAGAGAGGTAGGGGGGAGGGGGGGAGACACTTGAGACACTTGATCCGCTCCCTCAACACGGCCTTGTTGCTTTTGGTTGGAATTCAGTATGGCATCTAACAAAATTGACCTGTGTTCCCAGCAGTCCGCAGGTGAGCCGTTCCTTGTGCTGCTATCGCTCCTCGTGCCTGTTGTTCTTATTATACGCACACAATTTGAACAGCTGTAACTTTTAATCCCTGCGGTGTAAACCCACCACACTTTGCCTGCATTAAGGGTCTGTTGCTAATTGCGTTTTGTGTAATTATGAGATGGATGGGATGTATGGTTGCCTGGCAACTAGCGGTTAGATGTTCAGTATTTAGAACGTCAGGTCTTCTTCTTCATGGAGTTTTAGGGTTTCATGGTGGATGCATTTGCTTCAAGGACACAAGTTATTAAATGTATTTATGTATTTATTGATTTTTTTTTTTCAGTAATTGACATTTTAATTATAACTGTTCTGCTCATTAACTCCTCCTCCAATGGATGATCTCTTGCTTTATAAGTCACATGATTTTTGTAAGTTTGGGAAGTTTAAATGTATTTGCTTCATTGGATGTAAAAATTGAAATGTAATCCCACAGGCCCCATCCGTTCTCTTTATTGTATTGGAAAATATGATTTTTTGGGAAGGATAAAATTTTTGATGAAAACAGCATATATGGAAATAAAAGTTATAGTGTTTTGTCTTTATGCTTTCTATATATACATTTAGATTTTAGTTGACGCAATATATTATTAAAATTACTCAAAATTTAAGGACCTACACCAGTATCAATCATTTTACAATGATCTTGTTTATTAAATAACAACTGATAATTAAAAAAATGGATATTTGCAGCATTAAATTCTAATAGTACGCTGTAGTTTTCAGTATTTTTTAATTACTGTTATTTTTTTTGTATTATTTATACATTATTGTAGTGTTTGTTGGTATTTTGACTTGATGTTATCTCTATATTTTCAGTTTTACTTTTCATTTTAGTTTATATTCCTAAATTTTGTGTGCTTTTGCCATTTTTTTTATTATTTTTGACATGTCTATTTATTTATTTAGCTAGTTAATTGTTTTTCAGTCATTATTTTATTTTATGATTTTTTTTTAATAATTTTAGTTTTATTTAGCAATGACAACACTGGTAGTTTCACAACTTTGAGCGCAAGGCTTGTAATGTTTAAAATCCCTCTTGGGTTTTTTTCTCTCTCTCATTCCTGCTTTCTGTTTTCCTCCGTTTGACCTGTTTCTTCCTCTCTTGTCTCAGGGAGTCCTGACTTTGTATTTTAGTGCCTCCTTTCCTTGTTCTACTGTGCTGTAGAGGCAGGAAAGGGCTTGTCAATTGACCTGTTGATAGATGAGGCTCTGAAGACTTACGTTGGAGCCACAGGCAAAGCAAAGAGCCATTAGAAGACTTCAGTACTAAACAAGCATCGACACAAAGCTCCCGAACGCTTTTACATACCAGTCCAAAGAGAACATCACTTACCACATTCCAAACAACAGTGGAGAGACGTTTGTACGTCTGGAGCAGAAATGCACACCATCACTCATTCATGACAAATTTACATTGGAAACTGCATTTCTGAACGCAGTTCTTTGTTTTTGGTATCGTTGGTTAATTAAGTGTAGTTCACTTTCTGGATATTTTAATAATGTGTTAAAATGTGAAGAATGGACCTCCAGCACTGTGGGGAGTGTGTTTGAATATCACTCAAGATCTTCCTCGAGATATTCGTTACAAAAGCTTTCCTGTGTGGAGAAACCACAGGTGTGCATCTCCGCCGCCCCTCCCAGAGTTCCTTTCAGCGGCAATTTGCTTAGTTCTGCCATCTCCTTCCCAGCGAAACCGGAGAGAGTTGAGCTCTCTTTTGTTTGTTTCACTAGATAATGCTTCATTTCCATGGTGAGTCATTCGTATTTGTGAGTTTTAAGCCCCTGAAAAACATCAGTCATCATGCTGAGCGTGAAGGCGGATATGGAAGCAGCTTCACTCCGTCATCCCGAATCTAAAACCTCTTCTGCATTTTGATGACAGATCACGAGAACTTTTCACAACATGTTAATGAAGGTGTACATTTCTACCTGAACAGATGCTTCAATTCTTTTCATTGGTGTAACTCAGCTTAGTTTATTCCCGTAATATTAACTGATTTCTTTGATTTGAATGAAACTCGCTATTTGAATGATACTCGTTTTTAAGAAATTGATGCTTTTATTGAAGCAGGGATTCAATTTAAATTTGATCAAAAGTGACAATAAATACATTTAAAATGTTACAAAATATTTCTATTTTAAATAAATGCTGTTCTTTTCAGCTATCTATTCATCAAAGAATCCTGAAAAATAAAATTTATCACGGTTTCCACAAAAATATTGGTCAGCACAGCTGTTTTCAGCATTGATAATAATCAGAAATGTTTCTTGAGCAGCAAATTAGCATATTAGATTGATTTCTGAAGGATCATGTGACACTGAAGCCTGGAGTAATGATGTTGATCACAGCGATCAATTACATTTTAACATACGTATATTCACATAGAAAACTTATTTTAAAATTTAATTAAATTTAACAATATTGTGACCCCAAACAATTGAACAGTAATGCAATTATTAGTCATACCAATAGCTCTATATTTTGGACATAAACTTTCAGTTACTATGGTGAATGTTTGTATGTGCTGTGAGGCGTAACTTGGCATCATTAGGAAGCGTCATTTGACCATTTATCAGTGTTGCGTGACCATGACTAGTTGCTGTATATTTGATTACTCAATGCTTATATTTGATTATACATGCCTGGCGATGGAGAACAGATCCAGATGTTTCAGTTCTGCAGTGTTGTCAAAGTCATCGGTCATGCTGCTTCAGCCTTGTAATGCAACAGGAAACACCTCATGCTGTGGCATGATCACATGGCACCATGGGAATGTTCGGCCAGAAATTAAAATTACTCCAAACCATATGATGTTTTTTAGTGTTTCTTGCATGGAACACTAAACAACTCAAGCTCATTGGAAAAACATGCCAGTGGTGATATTTCTGCAAAATGATATTACGTTGCTTAAAAAACACACACATTCAGTTTGATCCAAAACAGATAAAAGTCTCACAGTGTTTTATAACATTGGTTGTTGTGCGCATTATGGTAATTAAGTGGCTTAAGTGGTTAATGCTCTGTTGCGTTTGAAAATAATTTACCCCCTCAACTAAACCTAACCGATAGTGTTAACAAAAGCAAATATGAGAACAAAACACATTTGCTCAAGCAACCGTGCCATTTAAGCTTGATTCTACAAGTTTTTGAGCTCTTTTATTGTGATTTTGTTTCTCGGGACTTGTATCTTAGCACTTTGCATCTCAAAGGCAATGCTGCACCGGGTGCACTACCGAGCAAGTTTATCACGTTAGAAAAACCATACACATGGAGCTTATTATGTGATGCAAACATCAAAATGTATTAGTTTACATACAGTATCATCCACTATGGTAAAAGTATTCTGAGCTCATTACATAGTATTGTGCAAGGAACTGTGTGATTAATTGATAATCTGCCCCTGTAATCATCACTCATGTGAAAATGAATAAAAGTTGTTGTTGTTTCCCTTCCACTAGTGCTAATTTAAGCTGGAAACTAAAGTGAACTGTAGGTATAGGAATGTTTTTGGGGTTATGCTGATGAGAGCTGATAGTCACCCCACATATTAAGCTCTTCCTTTAAAGAAAAGCACTTCCGTCCTCCTGAGGGAAGAAGGGAATACAAGGTGGATAAAAACCCCTTGCAACTAAGTGATTGAAAATAGGTTACCCACAACTAACACGCAGCCTAAAACACCCAAGCATACTAGGATTTCACAGGCTCCGTGGTGTGTTATTTTTATTTTGTCTCTGGATGGCGTGGATTTTTCTTTTCATTTTGAAATCTGCTGGGAAGCAACTGTTGTGTTTTTGTGCCTGGATTTTTGTTCTCCTTTAATTTGTCTTTTTTTCTTTTTCTTCTTATTTTTTCTTTTTTTTTTTTTTTTAAATCAGGAGGGATATCTCTTGTGCCTACAGTCAACCCTCACCAGCCCTATTTCTCTCCTCAAGCCTTCATCTTTCGCTCTCTCTGGGGATTCACTCTCTCTCATCTCTACAGGAAACACACAGAACGATTTATATTTATCTGTCTTTGTTTTTTAAATGGGTCAGATTGGCTTGTCAGTGGCGCTGTGACGTGCTGCTGAGAGTTTAAACAGCAGCCGTTAAATCAGCTCGCCGAGAGAAAAGAGATACGTGTATGCATGAAATCATTTTTAATTTACGTGTCAGAATTATTTCTGCTCTTCATTATGTAAGTAAATACAGGGGCTTTGAGATGTAATTGGTATTAATTCATGTCTTTGTAGCAGCAGGGATGCGAGAAAGGATAAAAATACCAGCGGCATGATCAGTCAGCCTGAACAAACAGGGCAAAGATGTTTCTTATAAATCCCACATCAACCATGCGATTTAAATCTTAATTTTTATCTTCTGCCCACCTACTGAGGGTTATATCAGGTTACTTTCATTGTGTGTGTGTGTGTGTGTGTCTGTGTGTTAATTTATGCACACTTTCTGTACACTTACAGATTGTTGTTGTGTTCAAACAGATAAAACACACTTTAAATGAAACAAAATGAAATGTCGATGTTGATGCCATGGATAATTGGAAACCTCTGGCCTAAGTTATTATTAATTGAAACAAAAACAATAAAAAAAAAAAAACATCTTCATTACTTGAAATCAAATAAACAATAATGAAAAAAAACTATAAAAAAAACCTTAAACTTGTTTTATTTCAGCTAGTTTCCAAGGTAACATTTCTCAAGTTTGTTGAAGGACTAAAATAACTAAGAGCAAATAAACAATAAATACACAAACACACAAACTAGAACTAATAAAACGACTTAATTTATACCTATATGACCTAAATTAAAATAAAAAAAGGAAATGAAAAATATATTTAAAACAAAATAGTCTCAGTGATACTAAAATATCACGGAAAATATAAAAATAAATGGACATATGTAAAAAATAAAACGAATAAAATGAAAAACAATAACAACAAAATTACTGAAACTTTAAAGGCACAATATGTAAGATTTTCATAATAAGTTATCCAAAAACTACTTGCACAGTGTGATATATTTCATGCAGTTGTGTACTTACATTTTTCCAAAAGTTCCCAAGGATTTATAAATCCAGAGAAATTCCAGTTTTAAATAATGGCTCGTCCCTGGTCATTGTAATATCCGCATTATCCTCAGTTAAATTCTGCTGTACAGTTAAACTAAATCCATTACAGCTGTCGCCAATAAAATGAAAATTAAATGAAAAGTGTTGACCGCAACATTAAATTTAGATCCGCTTAATGTTGCGCCATGGTTTTTGTTACGCGTTTTTAGAGTGTTGCGCAGTCAGCTCTCACGCGAATTCTCTCATCACAAACAACAAAGTGCAGATGTACGTACGATGTAAGAGATTCATTCATCAAACCATTTATAGACAGCTTTACTGATTATAAGGAGTTTTTTGAGAGTGCTTAAACTCATGCTAGACTTAAGTCAGTCATAATGTCAGTCATTATACAGCTTTCTCTGTATAATTTATTCACTGTTTAAATACCTGTGGAAGGCACAGGTAATAAAAAAATTAATTCATTACCTCATCCGTGAACATCCAGTTTCATAGCATCATCAAGCTTCGCCTTTGTTATTGTTTTGAAAATGCGAACTCTAGCGGCAAAAACGTACATATTGTGCCTTTACCTAAAATGAAACAGAAAATATAAAAATAAAACCAAAAACTATAATAATATCTCAGTGATACTCAGAGAACACTGCCGTGGCCTTGTTGAGAAAATAATGACCTAAGAATCGCACCTGCCTTAATGATTTTCTTTTTTTTCCATGTGGCAATTTATATATCTATCAAAGTAAAGGTTAAAGTAAACGAGAGCTGGTTTCACAGCAGCACCAGCAGCGTCAAACAGACCTGAACGGATTCCTGGGAATGAGTGAGCGTTGACATCAGGATGTTGGCGTGGCCTGCGACGCCACACACTTCAGAACCGTTTGACTTCATGCAAATCTGGAGTGAAGGCCGTTGAGCTCATCATCAATCACCAGTCAGATACTGCAGGCCAGTGTCTGAAGACTGGAGTGAATTCCTGCAGTGAACAGTTTTGTGATTTTTATATATGATGTGTTTCTGACCACATGCAGAGACAGCAGTAAGAATTGATGCATATAGATCATGTGGTAGATGACCGCAGTGGTAAAACGCATGCTGATTCTTATTTATCTGTGAAATTATGCACTATTGCAGTTTCTTTAGAATCTTAGTAATATTTATACCTGTTACCAAGGCAACTAGAACTAGCATTCAACTAGTAGAACAATGGGTGACATACGATAATAAAATTGTGGACGTGAACCCAGACCTGAACCCCATAGAGAATCTATGGGGTATTGTCAAGAGGAAAATGAGAAACAAGAGACCAAAACATGCAGATGAGCTGAAGGCCACTGTCAAAGAAACCTGGGCTTCCATACCACCTCAGCAGTGCCACAAACTGATCACCTCCATGCCACGCCGAATTGAGGCAGTAATTAAAGCAAAAGGAGCCCCTACCAAGTATTGAGTACATATACAGTAAATGAACATACTTTCCAGAAGGCCGACAATTCACTAAAAATGTTTTTTTATTGGTTTTATGAAGTATTCTAATTTGTTGAGATAGTGAATTGGTGGGATTTTGTTAAATGTGAGCCAAAATCATCACAATTAAAAGAACCAAAGACTTAAACTACTTCAGTCTGTGTGCATTGAATTTATTTAATACATGAGTTTCACAATTTGAGTTGAATTACTGAAATAAATGAACTTTTCCACAACATTCTAATTTATTGAGATGCACCTGTGTGTGTGTGTATATATATATATATATATATATATATATATATATATACATACATCCATTTAGCCATAATTTTATTTTAGTTTTATTAATTCTAGTACTTCAACTTAAACATTTTATTTGTTAATTTTTCATTGAATATTTCTATGCCTTCAGAGTCATATTTCTGAATCAGATCACACTCAATCTCACTGTAAGTTTGTGTGCAGCCTGCAAACACGGCACAATGGACAGACGTGTATGTGCATTATTTATTGTCATTCTCAGTCATAACAATCATTTGTGTGTGTGTGTGTGAAGACTGAATGTAATGAGAGCTCTTACTGCTAAATGCTTTTATATGTAAGTGTCTAAGCTTTAGTGGCTTTTGCGGTTAGCCGATATGCTTCAGTGTGGCATAATTAGTGTCTAAGGCTTAATTTGACTCACTTATGGCGCTTCTGTTGCAAGTCTGCATGTGACGAATGTAGCTTTCTTTCTTGCTTTCTCACTTTCTTTCTTTTTGTCCAGCACGTCCTGGAAAAGGGAAAAACATCTTTTCCTGTTGTTTGTTTGACCTCAATTAAACCCTCTGTTTTGTCAAGAGCTGTTGAAATCACAACAGCCTCAGAGCATTGCATGACTGTGTGTGTGTGTGTGTGTGTGTGTGAGCTGACAGCATTCCTGAAGTAATATGGGGGCAAAAGGATTTACAGAGGGCAGAGAGAGAGACAGAGAGAGAGGGAGAGAGGGAGGATGTGAGGGCAACTGCACAGGAAGAAAGAAAGGGAAATTGCTCAACAGTGCTGGGCTGATATGAGCCCTGAGGGTTCAGAGTGTTGCTGTGATGCTCTGAGACGCACATATGAGATTATTACTGCGTGTGCCAAACATCGCTATTGGGGGAATCTCATGAAACCCATAAAATTGATCATGTTTCTCTCCAAAACCACATACACTCTGTTTAAAAGTTTGGGGTCAATAAGATTTTATGTTTTTGAAAGAAGTCTCTTCTGCACACCAGGGCTGCATTTATTTACCAAAATACAGTAAAAAATGTCAAATTGTGAAATATGATTACAATTTAAAATAACGTTTTAATATGCTGCTCAAGAAACATTTATTATCAGTGTTGAAAACAGTTGTGCTGCCGAATGTTTCTGTGGAAACTGTGATGCATTTTTATTTTTCAGGACTCACATATGAATAGAAAGTTCAAAAGAACGTCATTTATTTGAAATAGAAATCTTTTGTAACATCATGATTTTACCGTCACTTTTGATGAATTTAATGCATCCTTGCTGTTTAAAACTGATTGATTTTGTACTGCCCTTATTTATGTTTTATGTTTTATTTTTTTTTTTATGGGTTTCATTAGAAAACATTGTTCAAAAGTGACAGTAATTTATAGTTATTGTTTATAATGTTTCAAAGGTTTCGGTTTCAAATAAATGCTGTTCTTTTAAACTTTCTACAATGTAAAAACAAAAGTGTTTTCAAGTTTGTAAGCAATGACTAATTCAGTGTTTTATTTGCCATTTCTTTGTAATTATTTGTGAAGTTTACTAGCAATTTCTAAGTGAAAATTTATTCTAGACATTTTTTTCAGTGTATTCATGATGGTGTAATTTTACAGTCATACAGTGAAAAAACATGTTTAATACAGTAATGAGAATAATCATTAAAACTTATAGGAATTATACAAAGAAGATCAGGCATCTTAAAAATAAAACAAACTACAAATTTTGCACCAATGAGATTTCTGAGTGGGTGTGACCAAGCTCTTGTCTCGCCCAAGAATACCCTAGCAACTACCCAGTACTCCCTGGCAACACCCTGACAGAAATCAAACACACAGAGTTTTGCACCGGCGAGCAGCTCTCAAATCATCTTCAGAGAATCTAGTTCTGCTTGATGGATTTACAGGCTGATGTTCACTTATACATGCACTCAGCTCATTTATGTGGAATCATATTTAAGAGTTAGGAATCTATGTTTAACACATAAATCCTCCTCCGGTGAAGCGATCCATTCAGCAGGTTACACAGCATTTCATCAGACACAAACCGTTCCTTTTACTAAGCACATCATAAAGTACAGCATCTGAATCTCACGCCAGCATAAACACGCGCGACATGCTCATTTAGATTTAACGTAATAACATTCATAATACAGAGTACATTTCTAAATTAACTTAGATTTAAAGAAATTCATGATAATTACAGTCAAGAGCTATGTTGTCTATGTAAGGCCAAACACACATAAGACTTAAGTGGTGTCTGATTGAAAAGCTTGGTTAAACATTTGGAATAATTAAGATATTTATTAAATGTCTTTAAAAGAAGTCTCTTCTGCTCACCAAGGCTGCATTTATTTGATCAAAAATATAGTAAAAACTGTAAAATTGTGAAAAATTATTACATTTTATAGTAACTGCTTTCTATGTGAATATATTGTAAAATGTAATTTATTCCTGATCCTTCAGAAATCATTCTATGCTGATTTGCTGCTCAAGATATTTTATAAAATAAATAAAATATAAATTATAAAATATAAATGCATGAATGCATGAACTAATGGATGCCCACTGGACCTTCAGTGGTCCAATTTATTTATTTATTTATTTTTTAAATGTATTGTATGTAGTCATTTTTAAGGTTAACTTTGCACATGCTCACGCACATTTCTGATGTAATAAAAGTTATTGAGCCTGTTTCATTTACAGAACGAAACTGCACAGTAAAAGAGAAACAGTGATGCACATGGACTCAGGTGGAGACGTTCGTCATGCAAACTGAAGTTAATTGAGTAAAACCGCTTCACTGGTCAAACCATCTGACGCCATCGCTCAGCTCTCACAGGACTGTGTGTTTGCCACCTGCAAACAAGCAAACACAAACCTCAGATGTTCAACACACACACACACACACACACACACACACACACACACACACACACACACACACACACACACACAGAGACAGACAGACAGGGAGAGAGGTGTCCAGGTTATGCTATTCATTTGCTCTTTCTGTCAATGCTTATTTACTGCTTCAGTGAAATAATCAATTGAAAGAAAGAGAAAGAAAAGCAGGCAACAGTAATTAGTGTCTGGCTGCTCTGCCTCACATAAACTGCTTTAAGAACAATCCAGGAAAAAAAAAAAAAAAAAAAAAAAAACAAACAAAAAAAAAAAACAAGAAGAACTGTTTTAAACTTTTTAAAAGCCTGAAAAAGTCATAGAGTATTATGTAATGTAATAAAACTCTCATGGAC